>VZTM01041540.1:10949-65055 GCA_013400555.1 Jacana jacana | reverse complement strand
AGGACAGTGAAGGATGAGAAACTCCAACCTTTACCATCATGTTGCCATTGTGAGATCATGTTTCCCCTTGAAGTGCATCCTCCTCTGAGTAAAAGAGAGGAGCAGAATATATTCTCTTTGGTTTTGAGCAGCCTGAGCATGCAGATGGCACAAGAAGCTGCAGGCACCTGACAGATGAAACACTGGGTGGGACTGAGACAGACCCTGAGCTTTTCAACCCTGCAGAGATATTCCTGCCTGCTTTAGTGAGCTTGCTCCAGCTACCTCAGTAACAAAGAAAATAATTAAAATAAAGTTGTAAGTACAGTCAGTCCATTACTTTCAGTTTCAGAACATAGAGCTCCTATTCCATCAAAATCTGGCGTGGTGAGAAGATGGAGGCACAGCTGCTATGCTAGAAGTGAATGATTTGGCTATTTACAGAATATCTACCCTAGAGAGTGACAAAAGTGAATAAGGTAGGATAATTATCTGGTAAAATACAATGCTTTGAACTGAATCAGTTGGGCACAGACAATTTAATGTGATATTTGCATTCTTTTAAGCTTATATTGGTATTACGAGAGACATGATGTTATGTTTGAGAGATGACTGGAAAGGGTTATTTGTCATTTGACCACTGAAAAGAACACCAATCCCGAGTTTACAGGAGGAGAATAAAACAATGGCTGGGTACAGGTAGTTGTGGGGAACAGAAGGAAACAGGACCTCTAGTCAGCTGGACTGCCTGCAGTCTTTACCCGCTTACTACATTTATCATCTATTGTGTTCTTTTTACAACAAAAAGGATTTTTTTCAATACAAGACTTAAGGAGGATTAATAAGACATCACAATGATGGGTACAGCAGAATCAGCAGAACACAACCACATCTAACTCAATTAGGCCAATTAGACCAGCTCTGTAAGATATTTCAAACTACAGAAGTTGCTCTGCCTTTTCACTCTTGTACATATAGTCAATGACTACTGAAGACAGGATATCAGTCTAGAGAAATCTTTGGTCTTTCCTGTTACGGACATTCTCTTGATTGAATGAGATGCATCAGAAATGAATCAATTAAGGAAAGTAAAACACTCCGTTTTCATACTGACAGTAAACTACAGCATCCTTATAACAGTTTTTATCTACTACCTTTAAGTTAGCCTGGAAAGAAAAGTGTTGATTTTCTTTGCTGTTCTTACACCTGTGCTGTCATTACAATATTCCTTAAGGAAACCCTCAAGGCCCTTCTACATCCAGTACACAACATCCTTCCTTCATAAAGACCTTTACCAGGCTGCAAAGTAAGCAGAAAAAGAAGATAAATTTCCACATTTTCTAAATGAGCCTGCTGGCAAAACCAATTATTAAGTTTGTATCTGGTTATCATAAATAATTAACTTAGTGAAGTATCATTAAAATATACTTGAAAGCAAGTATTGTCAATGGGTATCATCTCCTGCATACCATGCTGGTATTTACTAGATGGGAATACAGGTTCCAGGTGAGGTGACAATTTCTGTTGCTGTTTTACGTGTAGCTGAGGCTCTAAATCAGACCTCTCCCCCCTTCATTCTGCCACATTTCAAAATAAATCAAATAAGTGTACAGGAAAAATGATTACACCACGTTTCTCTCACAGTGTTTGTTGAATGACTACCACTCATTCCATAGTGCTCTCCTTGCAAATGTAATCTCTCCTGTTTTGAAGTATTCCGCAGTTGTTTTCTCTTCCTGTACCATATCTGAATGCTTCCATGTATTTGTTCGCAATTTTTTCACTAAGGCACCAAATGTTTTTCTTGTTGGGATGAATACTGTATAAACTAAAATCCCCTCACTGTTTACTTTCTTCTATCTCTTATGTCCAGGAGCTTCATCCTTTACCCTGCATGTATATATATTGTGTTGATTTTGTACTTGATCCAGAGATTATCATATTCCCAATGTCACCATCCAGTCATACTGCTACTACTTAAATAAAATCGTTCTGTTCAGCAAAATCTCCGTTATGTGAATAAGTCTTTTCAATTAAACAGAGTGTAGACCCTAATTAGCATTTCACTTATAAAGTTACTTTGCTCTTTGTACCACTGTGTTATTATCTTTCCCTTTCTTACTTATTATTCAGGTGATTGCAAGCTGAAGATGTTGCATGTATCTCAAAATTTGGTGTCCAAGATTTTATTTGGGGCAGTGAGAAATCTCTTGATCTTTCCAAGAGGTTTCTTTCTGAATAAAAAAATATACCTAATTGGTCTCTTTCCTTAGATTTGTAAGGATAAATTTGGTTTAATTTTGGAGTTCAATAACCTTTTACCACTCTCTTATTTCTTATTGATTCTGCTTGGATGTTAATTTCCTTCTGTCTTTTCACACATGGAAGATGAACATTGGGTTCTGCTGTTCCTTCTTTTTATTAAATACTATAGGAAAGATAATCCAATGCCATATTCCTTCCTGTTTATAAGCGAATTGTCATTACCATCTCTAGAAGCTTTTCTAGGTTGTTGTGGGTTTTTTTTATAATACACAATATTGGGTTTTAACCAACTTTAAATTCATTTTTCAGATTTATTTTTCTCTTCCATATTGTTAAATTTATTCTGTCACATTTCCAGAATCAATCTCCATCTGTTTTTCTTCAAATTATTTTATTTGCATTTAGCTCTTTATCCTCTCTACAAAGGCAACATGCTGTATTGCTGCTGTAGCTGAGTTGCATAATTTGGGAGTGTTTTTAATCATGAAATGACTCGTTATTTGATTTTTTTTTCCCACTGCTACTTTCAAATATCCATCAAAATAACACCTTTTTCCAAAACATGCCCCACTGAACTATAGTAACTATGCTCTGCAAAGCAGAGCCCCTCATCAATTGGTATCGGAGATTCACAATCTTCTGTCATAACTGTGCATTACACTCCTGAAATAATTGGATTTTGAAATATTAGTTATGAAATTCCAGCTGCCTTTTCTGTACTTAGGATTAATCTCCCCTTTCTCTCCTAAGAGAAGTGCTTTTTCTTGCCACATTCCTCTTCCATTAGTAGTGGAGAGGTTGAGATGTTGAGGGGGAGTTGTGTTATGGCCCAGTGCACATGCTGAAACACAAAGGATAGATATGGGGATAGCATCTCCTTTGTTCTTATCTCTGCCTTTGGAAATGTGCCCACTTGATACAGCCACAAACCTGAGAACTTCTTTTAGGGCCATTTACTGCACATTGGAGTTGGATTTTTTTTTCTAGTAATGCTGCTGATTTCACTGAAGTTATGATGCTGTTTGTTTTTACCATGATACATATGATGTTAAAAGTACAATAAGAATTTAGGAGTGTTATTTTTCTTCTTAGCTCAGTTCCTACTGAGGACTGTTTATGATCCCAAATATTGTGTAGAATATGAAATTGACTCTTAAACTCCTCTTTTGAGTTGTCAACCAAAATTTCAAGAACATACACAACCAATACTGGCATTCAGAATAGAAGAGAGGCCAGATATAAACAACCCGACTATGACAAAAAAATATTTGCTTGCTCATATAAATACAGATTTGATTTTTGCCACACATTTTCCTGATATTATACAGCTTTGTCTCCAGTCAGGTTCAATGAAGAGCACAGAAACAATGAGAAAAAAACAACTGAAGACATAGATGTCAAACACAAGTTAATCAAGCCGTTAGTTAAGCCTCAACAAAATAAAAATAAAGTAGGAAAATACAGCACAGAAAGTAAATTTATAGACAAAGAACGGTTCATGCTCTGTTGAAAGCCTGGCTACATAAAGAATTTTGAAACCCAGTGTGGGAAATATTTCCTATTGCAAATTGCAATATGGCAAGACAATAATTTTATTTTATGTTAAGACATTTTCTTTAAATTCTTGATGGAATTAGGAAAGCTTATTTCTGATCTCATCTATTGCGTAATTTTACTTCCTTCAGTTTGTTGGGAACATCAAGAAAGGCAAAGAAAAGCACAGCGATACAGAAGAAAATCAAGGCATTTTTTGAGACTCTGATCAGAGTATCACCGAATGCCTTCGTTGCCCAGATAATTTTCTGAATTCACATGGATAGCAAAAGTGGCATGAAAAGAACTTTCAGAATCTAGGAGCTGAGGAAAAAATAATACATGGTTGCTAAAATTAGTTCTTGAAGAGATATGTCTTGTGAGCGTTTTGTAAAATTGGCAAATTAATAAATTATTAAGTCTAATGGAAACCTTTATTAAAAGACGTAAAAAACACCTTCATGAAGCTTAGCAAAGAGTTCATCTGGCTGTTTGGTTTCTAAAATATATGGAAATGTTGCTTATGTACAGAAAATGGCTGCCAGATCATTAGTGTTTCTTTGTTACTGAAACAGAATAGCGATAAAAAAATTGACCACAATTTTCCAGTCTTAAAGTTCTCTTTCAACCTCCTTATCTTCTGGACTCTAACTGAACATAATCTATATGCAAATCCTGTACAGTGTTTTTCAAATTTTACAACCTTATTCCTTTTGTATCTCACACCCTAATCTTAGTTTACACCCACACACTCCCCCACAGGCACCCAAAAGGGAGTGTTTCCCTTGCAAGGGGGTCATGCAAGTTCCAGAAATGTGTCAGCAGAGAACCAGAAAGGGCTTTCTAGCAGAAAAAATACTAACAGAACCAGCAGCCTCTGCACATTAGCTGAAAACCAAACAAAACACCACTAAGCAAGCACATAAATACAGCCTGATCTTACATGTATCACAGATCCCTGCACTGGTCTTTTGTATGTCTGCCCCACACTGAAGACAAGGACTACAAACCTAGAAATCCTGTACACAGCTGCAGCAGAAGCAGAGAGAGATGGATCCATGTCCCACTCCTGGAATAAAACTTACACATAAGACAAACAGTACCTGCATTAAGGAGATCTTCTCATGCTTCCTGCTTTGTCAAGTGCTTCCCATATTTTAAAAGCAACAAAGAAAATTACACAACGTTTCCCCAAAAACTGCTTCCACACTTGTCACTAACTTTTTGACTCCCTGTCTTGACTGGTACATGGGATCAGCACCCTGGGGTCCTTTTCTGTCTAGAAGAGTCTTTATTCTGTTCAACTAAATAAAAGGTATGCACAGAAAATGTATGACATAACATCTGCCAGCCACAACCTTGTGCAACCTTCATAAGATTCTTCCTTTATGTTTTGTTTTCTGTTTGCATTATTTTTCACTTCACCCTTCTTGATAGAAGACTTCTATATTATAAACTATATTAATTAGCCATAACATAATACTGTTCACACATTTCATAAGTAGTTACATATTTTCTTTGCATGTAAACGATATTAAACTCTTGTGTTGCAACCAAATGTTCTTCAGCACACTGTTACTGTGCCTTCTTACTCTGTGTGGACAGCAGTACTTAATGCAGGGTGATTTTGCCTCAGTTTGAAATGCCAGCTATGACTGTGACTAAAAGACAGTTATATATTCAAGCCATCACACTCTCTCCCTTGTAATTCTGTGCTTCCTACTTCTACCAGAGCTACCATGCTATACTATCAACCAACATTAAGTTTAGTCTAGTTAGAAAAGTTTTCTGTAAATCCCTCAACCCATCTATCTGGGTTTTCATAGTGCCAGAACAGAGCTGTGTATGAGTAGCTCTTTGCAGCCCAAGTGCAAAGGCACAACGAAAATCTTTTGTGTGTCCATGGGAAAACAATAAAACTTCCTGACAGCATCTTTCACTGGTTTCCAGTAAACACTGCTCTTCACAAGGCTCTATAAGTTTTCGGAGAGAGATGGCTTGGGAGCTGGACTCCTTGGGGAGTTAGTAATGAGCTTTAATGCCTTTTGCCTCTAGATGGCTTCTCCTGACTTTGTTAAAATTTTATTATCATCTTGACAGTCGAGTTAAGATGCCCACCTCCAGCCCACCATCATCACTTCCCTCCATTTCTGCGGTGTCACAGAGGCAGGTGAGTCAGTGTGACATTGTGCGACATCCACGTCTTAGGACTCCTTTGCCTTGAGAATCGCTCTGGTTGCCAAAGTAGCAGGTACCTCTGTCCTGTCCTTACACCTTCCTGCTGTGCTGCACCCTCTGTTTGCAGCTGGTGAGCTGTCTTTTAGGACTGGGACTAGTCAGCAGCTCCCTGCAGGGTGGGGTAACCTCCCTCGGCTGACACGAGACGAGCACTTGTATAGCTCGGCTACACGAACTGTAGGCTGATTGCATAAATCACAGGCAGATTTGTAAAAGCAGAATCCCAATGTCAATGTTCAGAATTGGTTGAGGAAAAAAAATATGTACAAATTTGCAGTTGATAAAATCTCCCCGTTGCAGAATAAAAATCCCTCCCTGCTCATACCAATTTCTTTGCTCTTTCCTGATAAACAACATCCCAAGATAACAGCCTAACAAAACAGCTGTGCAGGCAGCCACCACAAATCCCCTGAGAATGGCTTATTTCCCCAGAAAAGTCAGTTCGTGAATGATGTGGTTTACCACATTTCTGGATGAAACTGCTGTGCTGGCTTCATGGCGCTGAGCGACACTTGAAAACATCATGTCAGGTGAGTAAAGGGGCAAACCAAGCCTGTTTCAAAGGGAAGGAGTGGTACCACGCTCCTGGGGAGGTTGAGGGCCAAGGGGTGGCAGGAAGGCAGGAACCTCTGCTCTCTCAGTCCCACAACTACACCACAAAGATTAAAACTTTCATTGTGCAGTTACTGCTCCAAAAATTGATTTAGTTATGACATTGTGTCTTGCTGAGAGAGTGAGACCCACCCAGTTTTAATCCACAGAAAGGAAAAGTCTGTGAGTTTTGAAAAAAAACACAAGAAAATTCAGAGGATGTAGGTAGTTGAGCAGAAATGAAGTCTTGGTTGTTGATAAGAAAAATCTGGCTCCTCTCAGAAAAAGAATCAAGTCTTATATCCCCTCCCCAAAATAAGTCTTGCATTTCTGAGAGCATCCTCAGAAGACTGAAATAAGCATCAGTTGGGGCTGGGAAATGAGATGTAGCACCCCTGTGCTCTGGAACAACAGCCACAGAAAAGACAGTGATCTGAATGGGACTGAGAAGAAACAGGGGAGCGCAGTCATTAAAATCTGCCATGAAACCTGATTTGAATCCTGATTCATTTTCTACCCTCTTCTCCTCATTATCTCATTTGTTCTGCATGCTGTAAAAGGCAAAAAATAAGCAGCAAAGAGTTTCTATGTTGAAGCCAGACTTGTAGCCCACAGCAGAAGAAAGCCCATGCTGGAGAAACAATGACTAATAACACTTGTGAGACATGTTGTGTCAACACGCGTGACAGATGCCAATCAGTAGGACTCCAGCTGAGCCTCAGCTACAAATTTAAAACCAAAAAATTTCAGGAGGAGGGATGAAGACAACAGCATCTTTTCACAGAGATCGGTTTGTGCTGTTTGCACCTACTAAACCGATAGGAGTAGATCTGTCCCAAAGCACATGCCATGTGAATCACGCCATCGGAACACAGGACATGCACTCAGTTGCTATGCAATTTCAACTAAAGTAATCTTAATCATAAAATAATGTTTATTTTAAGACCTAGTCCTATTTTAATGCATAGCGGGTGCAACAACCTGTGACCCATCAAAGCCAGCCCATGTTGCTACCTCTTGCTCTGGCTTCACTCGTCCTTCCTTCGTTGCCAGCAGTGTGAGGTTGTGAGATGGCTGTGGCTGTGAATGGCCCTACAGCCTTAAGCCAAAGTTTGGTTCAACGGGCAACACAGCGTTTAAACCTTGCCATTAACCAGCTCTAGTGGTGTGCAGGGAAAGCACTTGGGAAAACTGGTCAGTATCGGAGAGGCGTTATATTAAAAAATGAGCAAGCTCATGGAGGAGGTGTTGCGAATCAGCTATGCTGCCTGTTATGTTCATATTCAGCTTGAATTATATCAGCTTTCAATACGTCTTTGAGTTGGTATGTTCAGAAACAAAACTAATGTCACCCTTTATGTCAGGAAACAGTCACAGGCTGGGGCCACAGAGCTTGGGCACAAGCAGATGAGAGCTGGAACGGGTAGTTCAGCTGGTCCATACTTCTGCCAGAACAGCACTGTTTTGAATGACTGGCTCCCAGGTTGATGTGTTCAGGAGACATTCGGGTTTGCATGGCATTAGGAAGCCCTTTGGAAACAGATGCGGTCGGTTGGGACACATCTTAACAGAAGAATCAGTAGACAGAGCATGGGAAAGAAGCTAAATTGTAAAACAGCTGGTGAATCACAAACACACGGTAAAGGACTGGGCTAAGGCAAGGAAAATGAGAAGAATTTGAAGCAGAGGGTTTTGAATAGGAGGCTGAGAGAACAGAGCAGAAGAGAGTTGAGGGAAGTCTGTGAGTGAGTGGGCACCGAGGCACAGAGATTACATACAGCAGACAGATGCCCTGACAACTAGGTGTGCAGAGATAACATGGGGCAAAGATAACAATGCCTTGATCAGAAGGGTTCTTTAGTGTGACACACACACTTTCACAGTGGACTGGAGACAGTAGGAACTGCTGAGCTCTGTCCTGTCCATATCACAGCTGTACATAGTGGACACTATATTCAAGGACAAGAGGAAATGGTCACAAACTGGAAGATAAAAAATTCCACCTAAACACGGGGAGGACTTTTGAGGGTGCCAGAGCACTGGAAGAGGCTTCCCAGAGAGGTGGTGGAGTCACTGTCTCTGGAGATGTTCAAAACCTGCCTGGACAAGTTACTGTGCAACCTGCTCTAGGAAGATCAGCTTTGGATTAGATGATCTCCAGAGGTTCGTCCCACATCATTCTGTGATAGTGCCAAGATGGAGAGTTTTGCAGAGCCCAAAACAGACTCTACATCTTAAGAAAAAAATTGAATTTTGGAGGCAAAATTCTCTCAAATTGGAACTGAAAGTAAACTACAAAAAAAACCCCAACAAAACACCACCACCACCACCCCCCAAAAAAAACCCAACAAAAAACCCCCAAAAACCCCACAAACCCTTTTCCATTTTTTCCACTGTCAGGCTTGATCCTGAAACTGCTGATGCCACTTGAATTGGATGGTCTGGAGGAAGTGATTACTCTGAGTAGAGAGATAATATGGGAATAAGGGAATTGGGAGCCGTAAACTCGGACTCCCACATGTAAAAGCAATATTCCTAATTTCCAGTTGCCATATTGAGTTTTCAAAGAGCCAATTCTGTGCAATTGACATTTTCTAATAAAACCTACTCCACTGAAAAGTTATCAACCAGTTTCTACTATCTCATTAGAAGTAATAATAAAAAGGCAAAACAGAACCCTCTTACAGGACTGTGGGGAAAACAAATAAATTAAGAGTAATGGAGAATTTGAACTAGTTAGACGTAAGGATAGAGACAATAAATGGAGGCAATACATCAAGGAAGACATTTGAAAGCATAACACAAGATTGCTAATTGACACAGAAAATTGTATCGGCTCGCTAGAGAGAAACCCATTCTTGCTTAGACTACAGCATGAAACAGACATCATGAAACCAAGAAGCAGAATTATGCATGGCTGAAGCACCTTCCATACAAGTTTTGGTCAGGTAGTCACCAATAGGTTTAAATGACTAAAATGAGTATAAATGAGTACTAACACAAGGAGAATAAAAGAGAGTATTTCAGAAGTAATGATAGGAATTGTAAAATGGAATCTGAACAGAATAAAACCAAACAAGATGCAGCAGTACAGGCCACAGAACAAGCAAATGAATTTAATGTTGAACCAAAGCTTTGAATACCTGGGGTGCCTGAGCAAGACTTGTGAAGGCCTCTGTAGTTCTCTGATACGTCTCTTATCTGGGCTGTGCTCAGACCTGCACCAAAGATCTTTCAGACAAGACCCATCAAATTCTTGGCATTTCTGCCATTTTCTTTGGATTCCACTCTCAATTAAACAGAGGATTATCAAGCCTATTTTAAAAATACTGAATTAACAGGAGCTTTATCTCAAGGATGAGCAGAGAAAAACTGTAGTATTTATAAAAGGGCCATTAAAGAACTCAGATGATTTATTCCTGGAGGCAAAATCCTCCAGACTTAAATAACAAAAGATGGGCTTAACCCAATACAATAAGCACTATACTAAAGATGCTATAAACCCATCCCTTTACAAACCAATATAAAATCAGGACACAATATAAAAGAGAAGGAAATGAAAACTGGAGAGAGAACAGGAAGGAAATAAAGGCAAGACCAGCCACATGGCATCTAGAAGCAAAGTTCTTATATCATATGATATTGATCTCATCTTGATACACAGTAATAAATTCCTTCTCAAAGTAATCTGCAGGCTAATACTGACAGAAAAAAAAAAGAGTTTATATATGCGTCAATTGAAATATGCTTTGACATTTAAATTGTTTCATAAAATTATGAAAGCAAAGCTGCTAGAAATACTCACTTACAAGGAAGTAAACATCCGCTGTAAAATCCACAACCCAAACATTCGCCAATGTTGGTAAAAGCACGAGAAACAGACAGTGTATTACTCAGCTCCTGGTCAATAAGTCAAACAATTATTCTGTACTCTCTGCTTACTTTGGCTAAAAGGAATCACACAGGGAAAATTAATTGGAATTTGTAAAGCCCCATGGTTTGAAAAAGATCAAAGTGTTCTTTAGTGTTAAGTTATTTTTAGGTCATGATTTTGTGATTGCTTCTTAAATGTGAGGCAGTCTAAGAAGCAATTGTTTTAAAAGAATGATAGGCCTGAGATTGAACAGAAACTCGACCATAGCAAGTTAGTGATAGAGGGGGACATAAAGAAAACAGACAGCAAAAGAAATGGATGTGAGATTAAAATAATCATAGAAGGCAGCTTTTTGTCCAGGTCTGAGTGGTTTGGGTTTTTGTTTTGTTTTGCTTTGTTTTGTTTGTATTGCTTTGCTTTGTTTTGTTTGTTTGTTTTCTGTTTTTCTGGTGGGTTTTTTGTTGTTTTTTTGGTATTTTTTTTTCTATGAAGTAAATATTTATTTAAATCTCAAGTACAGAACTGAAATAATAAACAATGCTATTATTCTGTTATTAGGAAAAAATTATAGCCAAAGAAAATCATACAAACTCAACTAAAGATAAGTCATGCAATGTCTATAGAAGAGGGTTTGGTGGCTGCGTGTACCCTAGATACTGGGCCAAGAACTATCTTCTGGCTTTTATAGAAGCTGATGCGTGTCCATAAGGCTAAAATAGTTTGGCTGTGCTTCAAATGCTGAATGGCAATGCCTACACCAGGGCCAACATTTCTTTGCAAAAGTATCTCTTTGTCCAAGCCACAAACTGTACCAGGAACTATGATATTAGTTTAAGACTGGATATAGCCCTAAGAGCTTTATTAGTGAAGATGCAGTTAGGACTATAGTCATACAGAATTACATTTATATGGTGTTAATGCCAAAAGATGTTTAAAATTTACCTGGATAGTCTAAAAACTGTCACAAAGAAAAGGCATTTTTCTTGCTTAGTGCATGTAAGGACCTGACTTATATGGTATTACAGGCCTTACTCTCAAATTTACAATTGTGTCTTATTGCAACACGACAGGAAAGTGCATTGAGGCAATCAAGGTGTTATGGCCACCAAGCATTGGAGCCCATGGTCATGTAGAAATTGATCTTGCAAGGAGCTGGGAGCCTGTTGGCATACGGCCTCACAGCCTGAGTGTTTTAATTCAGGATTCAAACTCACAGTTAATCCTGTCTAGGGAATCCCTCCCCTCTGGCCATTGATGGGTCAAAGCTTTGCTTAAGAAATGTAGCTCTGGGTAAGGGTTTTGAAGCAGCCCTTGACATAATTAAGCACAGATCTGCAGCTGTCAAAAGCCACTCCATCTATACTGTCTTTCCCAGGAGGCAGATTAATCAGAATAAAAAAATACTCCTTTCTGGAGTGTTAAAAACAGTTATAAAGATCCTCATTTAATGCTAGTTATATTAATTGACAAAATGACATAAACACTGTCTTGCTCTGTTTCTACTTTGTTGTAATTAATGCTGATTTCAAAACAACTTGCTTTTTCTTTGATTATGTACGTTGGTTTAAAATTCACACAAGCACATGCATTATGTAGTCATGCGTACGCACACACGGAGTTATTGGAAGTTCTGTAGAGGAAAGAAGACAATGACTGCAGATTCTATTCACTGTCTTAGAAAAGCCTTGCAGCAAAGAGAGAGAAAAATTATTTTGAAAGTTAGCTAACAAATTCCTGTACATTCCTCTCTAAAGCTTAATGTGATGTCTGTCAGACTCACGACAACTTTCAGAGATACAGGCTATGGATGGCTTTTCAAAGGCTGGCTATAATCACAGCCCTTCTATATGGGCTGTGATAGACTGGTCACTTGGGCAGAATACAAAACAATGCTACATCCTTCTCTTTATTCTTCCTATTAGCATAGCTCTGCAGCATAAAGCAAGATGGGACGTCCAGCGGGGTAGCCTTTTTTCACTAACCAAGGTGGTAAAGTAATCAAATCACAACAATCAAGTCTGACTGGTTCAGAGAAACTTATTCAGAAATCTGAGTACTATTAAGAAAATCCATGCTTTGGTTGACACATATGCCCATCATTATGGATGAAGTTACACAATCTCACAGCATGTCAGATTGAATTATATCTTTTCAGCAGCATCTTTCAGTTGTCAAAACAACCTGTATAAAAAGGTTTTCCTTTTGCTAAGCTTCTAAATCAATTTCTGTAGAGTCACTGGAAATTTCTGTCCATCTCTTCTGAGCTTCATCTCAGTTAGATGTCTCAGCTAGTCAGACTAAAATTTGAAAGGAAAAACCTAAAAGGCTATAATATGAAACACACTCAAGCTGAAAATCTCTGTGTTATGGAACAGTAAAACCAAAAAGATCACCAAGGAAAATGAGCCTGCTGGTGAAACAGGAGGACTCGGAATGAAATAATTTACTTCATTATTTTTAAACGAAACCTAAATGAAATAATTTTTATCTCTATAGTCGTCTTCTTCGTGTTCTTGTATTCATGAACACATCATAATTTTTAATTTACTATTCATTTACATCCTATTGTTAGAAGTGGCATTTTAATTATTTGGACAAATTAAATGAAATATAGTACAAATAATAGACAAAGAAATTTTTACACAGCTTTTATATAAATAATTCGAGATATGGGAAGTTATAGTTTTGTGTTTTCTTATCTGGCTTTTGTTGATTGCTAATTCTGCAGACTTAATACAATAAGTATAAATACTGGTTTTGAACATTACTCTCTATTGATTATTGTGCATTAAAATTTCACAGTGATGAGAGAAATAACTGAGAATGCATTTAACAGGCTGAAAATAATTTTAGACTATTTAACAGGAAAAGCTAGATTTAATTTCACTTATTAAAACCCTACACAGTAAATGTATATAATGCATTAATATTGTTTATTTATTTAATTAATGCCATTTTATATTCATATTTTAAAGAACCTTCCTGTAAACAAAAGCATGACAAGCCATGAATCACGACCGCACCGTCAAGCGATCCTTTCAGTCTCAAGGTATATCTCCAAGCTGCAGCTTGCAGAAGGGATCTCGGCTCTCTACAACGAAGACATGCAAGGATGGAGTTAATGCCAGCAGTGACACCAGAGGGGGGTTATGTCAGGCTAACGTAACTCATGTTCACATTTACTGACTCATTTTAAATTTGTTCTCTTCACTGCTATTATGAAATTCAAATATAAGCCATGACTGTAAAATGTTTATATGCTGCAATGAAAACCTTTACAATTTTGATTTGAAAGATCCAATATTTTCATAGCATAAAAAGATATTGCATCAGAGAGAGTTTATAGGGAAAATCCAGTAAAAAGCAGAGAGAGAGACCAGAGATCAGACCAGGGAAGGAGCTATGTGATTGTGTGCCCACGTCGCACATTGAGTCACGTAAACCTTTTCATCTGCCCATGGGCCCTGTGGAGGTCTGTCATTGACTTGGAGAAGTTTATTTGGTGATATTTTATATTCACACTTTCTCATCCCATTTTGTCACATTTGTCACCATATGACATTCCTGCAGCCTTGAAACCCTCTGCCACCTACAGACTGTACAAAAGCAATCGCATGCCTCTGGACCACTGCACGAGAAAAGCACCAGCGTGCAGGTGGTCAGCCCAAGCTCCCCTCTGTGCCCATCTCCCTGGAGCAGCAGCCCCCTACTCCCCCCCTCCTCCTCCCCCCCCCAACTAATAATAACCCAAATTAGGGCTCTGGACAGTCCTCTGGATACTTCATGCAGTACCTGGAAGATCTACCTCTGCCTGGCCCATGACATTGGGTGTCTGACATCAACCTGTCAGACATGTCCCTCATACTTTCAGGAATCCCCTAATGCCTAGAAGGAATGATCTGGGAATATTTGTATACTATTTTCATTCTTCTTCAAATCTGTATCCTTTAATTATTCCATTTGCAGGAAAACCTGGTGTAAGTTGGTCTCCCACCCTGCTATATTGACCAATTTTATCTCACTGCTTTCTTTGGATCTTTGACTGTTTACAATGCCTTTCTGCTCTCTTTAAGTGGGCCTTCCAGGGACTACAGCAGTACAAATACTACATGTTAAATTCAATAAAATTACAGCACCATAAATGAGAGCTACACAACCCCCAGCAACCTTTATCACAGACATGAAGAAGCAAGTCTCCCCAGTCAGTAAGAATACAAAGAATACTCTAGAAATTTATCTCACTATTTAATATCTAAATGTCTTACACAAAAATGCAATTGAGGACTTCTTGAATAGCATTGTATAATAATTCCCAGACAAAATCTGCATTAAGATAGAGTTACAATTGAACATACATATCAATAAGTTAAGGTAAAATACATTACAGGGATATATATTTAGCCCCAAGCAAGATTTACAAATCTAGGAAGTTTACAGATCTGGTTATCGTAAAAAGAAAATCAAGGGTGCTTAAGAATTGGAAATGTGAAAACAGCTGCCTCAGACCAGTGAAATATGATGGCCACTATGCAAAAGGAGGCAGCATGCCTTTGGCATCAGACCTATTGGAAACATTCCTTCCATTTTCTAAAGAAGAAAATTCTTTGTGAAATTCTTTGAATGAAAATATTATATGGCAACTTCTATTGAAGAAGGCACTCAAAATATCTGACTTCAAGTATTGAATAATTTAAGAGACCTATTAATGAAACTGTTTTATGTGTACTTAAGAATTCTCAAAATGTTTATAAAGTAAGTTATGTCACTTGGAATAATACAATGCAGTCTTGTTGTACAAATGAAGTGAAAGTCCAGCTTTAGGCATTAGAACTCAACTCACTATAAAAGCATTAGTTGTGTTTCCAGACATTGCTCATTTTTGCCTGGAAAACATATGGACTATACTACCCTGTAAGCTAAGGGACTTAGGACCCCAAGCCACATCAAATAAAAAGACTTAGGGGTCCTATATCATCCTGAAGACACGGAGGGATTTTTGAAAATCACATACAATTAACTGAAAGCATGAACAGAATCAAAAGTCTTAAAATAATTAATTATTCTTATACTTAATGCAGGACTACTGTCCCAACAATACATTGCTAACCATGGTGCTCACAACCATTGCTTATGCCCAAACACAAGATCAGCTCACTCATGGTGGTGCATACTAAAGCTTGAATAATAACCTGGCTCTCCAGCAGATCTCAAAGCACTTTACAAATTAAAATGGACTGATAATGACAATTGTTGGACATGCACAGCTTCCACTGAAGTCACAAAAGGTATCTCAGGGTTAAGCCATAGTCAAAGAGCCTGTTTTTGCACATTACTCACTAAAACTCCCCCTGGCTTCAAGACCCAGTGAACTCAGCAGGGATGCTTTGGTGAATGGGAAGTGCTGAACAGGGCTCTTGTGAAATTTCACAACATTCTTATTATCATGCTCTATTACGCCTTGCTATGTCACACCTCATTTTACAAACAACACTATATAAAGGACCAAAGTGGTCTGCAATATCATAACAGTAGAAGAACCTAGAGGAAAAAGGCAAAGAAAAAAAAAAAAGAAACCAAAATCCCCAAAACCTTGATAAGCAATGCAAATATAAGTGGTAGAGTTAAGAAGAACCC
The DNA here is from genome assembly GCA_013400555.1 of Jacana jacana. Taxonomy (NCBI): domain Eukaryota; kingdom Metazoa; phylum Chordata; class Aves; order Charadriiformes; family Jacanidae; genus Jacana; species Jacana jacana. The sequence continues at coordinate 48,941 of VZTM01041540.1, read as the reverse complement.
ACGATGCCTGGTTGTCAATCTTATGCTTTAACCGCGAGGTCAAGAAGCCCTCTTCTGCTGGCATTGCCACAACAGACCATGAACTGAGAGTGAAAATCTGTGGGGAAACAAGGAAAATATGAGAAAGCACCTCTTTGGGCTTGTAAAAAAACCCTCACAGAACTCTTCTTTCTGATAATCATATTGCAAGACTGGGGACCACTGTCTTATACACAAAGCCAGTTCAAGACTCCTTTGAAGTACAGGAAAAAGGGACCTCTTCTGCCCTAGGAATGAAAGACCGAGCCATTTCTGCAATGACAAGGAGAGGGAAAGAGAGAAGGGGCAAAGCTGGGATGGAGAGGAAAGGGAGAGCCTCAGAGAATCAGGGTCACCCCTCCTACCAAGCAGGCAAGGGATGCTGATCCCTCCTGCGAAGCTGGAGGCAGCTGCCTGTGTGGCCTTCAGGGCTCTGGCACAGATGGAACAAGCAGAGGGATTATTTCTCAACCCTTTCCTTCTGCAGCCACAGCCTCCTGCCTGCTCTTGCCATGCTTCCACCTCGTCTCCTTCACATGGCCCAGAGTAAAATTTGTTATTTGTCAGTGTTTAGTTCGGGCTAACTTTACAAGTGGTTATGCTATTACTTTCCCTGGAAACAGGAATAGAAAACTGAATGCTGCATTCTCTCCAATGCAGAGTTTGAAGTCTAAACTATTGAACAATCTAAATCCTATTTTTTTTTCTGAATAAATTTACCTAACTTTTTATTTTTCAACACTATTCACCATTTTCTCAGTGCTAGCCACTAATTATATGGAAGTATTTTGGCTTTCTTTGAGTTCATATTTGGTTTTCCAGCCATTATATTTTCAATTTCACAGACAGGGTTTTAGTACATTGTGTACTGCAGCCATAAATCAATGTGTTAGAAAGCAGATTGCTTGGTAATTGCTATTTTATTTACTATACTGATGCAAGCAATTTAAATATGATTGAGTTTTCAGACTTCAAAACAATGTAAAGGGACTTAGGAGAGAATGCAGTATAATTGTAAACAGCAATCAGCAGTCATTGTTTTCACTCACATTAGAATTAATGTTTAAAAAAAACCAAAATGGTAGAAGGACAACTTTATGAACCACTTGTGACTCGATGGCTGCTGTTAAGGTCTCAGTATAAACTGCTCAGCTCACCTCATTGTTTTCCAGATCTAGAAATGCTAAAGGAGACTATATGCCCTCCTTTGGATGTGGTAAGAAGAGCTGAGAAACGTTGTGCTATTTTTCAGAGACTCTTGGCTAAGCCAGAAATATATTGAGAGATTTCAAAGGCACAATCTCTCCTCAGTAGAAGACCAGACATTCCTGGTTAGACTGTCACAGGGAATCTCCCTAAGTGGCAATGCAATATTCTTTAATTTCTTCACAAAATTTAAAACTCTATTGTATGAGCCAGAGGATTACATCAGTAGTAAATATTGACTTTTCTGGTAGAACTCCACTGTTCTCTTTCCCAATGCCATCACCTGCTCATTACACTTTGCTTTTGAATTTTTGTAACGACAGACTGCATAATTTTGCATTTTTGCTGAGTCCAACCCAAGAATTATAAGAATAGGAACTCTCTTCTGGTAGTAAATACTGAGATGGGCTTACAAAGACCTGGGAAGAATTATTAGCAACCCGTCATAAATAAGATACTTACCTTACACTGGGTTATCTTCCTTTATAAAGGGGCTGAAGATGGATAGATGCAAATGTCAGAGCATCTAGCAGAGATGCAGGGCATATAATTGGAGGAAAAAGTAATGCAGTTACACTGCTCCTGAGACATGAACTAGATTATTTGTGTGTTGCCCTCCAAGCCACGTAGGCAGATCAGCCTCATTCAGACCTAACATTGATAATTTATATCAGAGGCTGCCCAAACGGTTTAGGTGCACAAAAGTTTGCACAAACACACACAACACACATGTAAGGCAACAGAACAATATGGTAAAGAATGGACACAGGCACACACAAAACCTTAGAACCACCACTGAAGCTCTCAGCTGTACAACAAGCTTTCAGCAGTCACTTCACAAATAAAATCACGGAAAAGCCAGAGTATCAGATTCTTGCTTCTCTCTCCCCTGTCCCCTTTTCACACAGTCCCCATTGCCACATGCCTGCCTCTGAGCGCCAGGAAATAGCCAACAAAATTCCCACTGAGGACTACTTTGCACACCCATTTTCACATAATTTTTGGAGCAAAAGCAAACTAAAAAAAAATCAGTTCTTGGCAATCAATCTCAGTCACCCGCTCTGCGTGCTTCCACATGTGCTGTCCACACTTGGCACAAGAAGGAAGGAAGACCCAGGCATGGCACCAAAAATGCATGAGGATGGGCTTAAGACACATGGAAATGCACTACATGTCATTATTAAAGTGCCATATACATATACATGGAAACATGTTACGTGTCATTATCACCACAAAAAAATGTCTAATAACAAATGCTCCAGAGCAGGTGACTAACGCCAGGCTTCTAAGTCCATGTTTAAGCAATAAGATATGATTAAATTGAATTCTAAGAGAAGTGATCATTCACATAGTTCAGCAGTGCAGCAGATCAGGATGTGGAAATACCATTTTGGAGTTTAACTTTGAGCACTTGACTTAGAAAATATTAAGAAGTTAGAAACTATCTCCAACCCTGAAACCTAGTGAAAACAATACTTATGTTCAACAGATACTAGAGCTTCTGAAAGAAGATGCATTCTCAGGTTAAAATATATAGACATTTTTACTTCACAGATAAATGATGTTACATCTTTAAAGGCTTCTTCACGCTGAACTATGGTTAATATTTAATTTTTAAAAAATATTCCATTTGCTTCAGCTTCCACTTAAGTCTCTAATGCAGCCATTATATGGTAACCCTTATGGTGGGGAAAGGCTAAAATCAAATACACTGTATATCTTCAGTGTTTTCATCTAACATGCAAAAGGTTTTCTTACACAAAATTAATATTAAGCAGAAGGGTAGTTTTGAAGCTGAGGGGTGACCGTCTTTCAGTGATTCTACAGTTAATTACATATTTTCAATGAGCCTGTAGTTAAGAGTTGAGATTGAAAATGAAGTCTAAATCTGAAGTATTATTTCTCGTATCAACTGCCAGGTTAACAGCCATGAAAAAGAAAGTACTGTAAAAAAGAATGACGCAGATCAAGATCATGGAAAAAGGGGAATTTATTGTAGAAGTAAAGAAAAGTAAAGATTTTCAGAGGCACTGAGATGACTTGCTGAAAAATAGTTTTATCTCAGGCACAGCTTAGTGTTTGATCTGATACCCTAGAGCTTCTTCCTTATCCTTCACACACACTTACAATCTAAGAATGTGTGGCACACGGCAGCTGGGAAGAAACCTATTGCAGGCATTCCATGCAGCTCTTAAAATCCAGCCCTGTGGATCCCAAATTCCACTGTGTGTATGTGTGAATGTGGATAAGTCTGCTCAAGGGTATTTCTGTTTTCCCTAACAATGGCACGATGACCTGTCCACTAAGAGCCCCCCAAATCAGTGTTTCTACTTTCATTAAATGTCCCTTATGTTGCAACTCTCAGCAAGCAGAGATTAGATTTAGGAAGTCACACAGAGCTGGGCAACTATTTACTATTATAAGTGGAAGCCTTTAAAAAGCTGTGCTCGCCAGTGCAGTGCTCAGGAGCAACTGTGGGTAGATCCTGCCTTTACTTCTTTGTCCCTCTCTATTTAAAGAGAAAACACTTTATTTTTCACCTCTCACACCCTGCTATCATTCTCACCCACTGGTAATAAATTAAAATCAATCAATCTACCTGAAATTCAAGTTACAAGTAAATAATTACCTATTAAATTTCTTATCTTGCCTTGAAACTCTAAATTTTGTTATTTTTTTACCACTTTGTCTGTGATTTTCCCCATTTCCCACCCCCTGCATCTAAATAGTGATTGTAGTAACTTGTCCCAAGACCTATTTCTGAGAGAAAGCAGTGTCTAGTGACTCAACCAAAGGCACAGGCCTCAAAGAATTTATTTTTGTCTTCTTTAGCAGTTCACCTAGTGAGCTGGAAAAAGCAATTTCATTTGCCTGTGTAGCACCTTACTAGTAGCTACTTCCCAGGGACATTCATCTGGACATCATCCAGTTTAATTCATCTGTCCCCGACTTTGTCCATCCAGCCTAAGTTACCCACCGAAGCTTCCACTATAGCTAGAGAGAAGAGACTCATGTCATCCAAAACGGCTGAACTAGCTCAGAGCTTCCATCTCTCTATTGAGAGGCCTTGGGCAACCAGCTTAGCCAATGGCCCTGTTTAATTCAAAAATTACTTTTTCTTTTGTATTTGCCTAGCTCTATAATATAATTAAAAGAAAATCCCTGCCTGACTCAAGAACTAGAGACTTTAAAAATAAGAATTATGAAAGACTGTCCCTGACACTTGCATTAAGCTCACTGTGAGTTTTGTGCTGATGGCAGCTGCAGCACTGGGTCACGAAAATGCATGATATGCCATCATTTTCGGTGATATTTAGCAAAGCCACTGTCACTTTATGTCAGAGAATCCCGAGATCCTTTGGGAAACCTTCATCCTTTCATATCATGGATCTCAATTCTCTTCTATAGCTGCTCTTTTTCCCCATCTGGTGTTTTGCAAGCAGTGAAAATGGCGCCAGAAATTCTCTCTACAATTTGTCTTTTACTAACTAAATACTAGAGCAAATGCACCCTGAACTTAGAGGACAGAATTCAAAGCCATACATCTGACTCCTTTTTTTTTTTTTTTTTTCCCTTTTTTTCCTTTTTAATAGATTCAAGAACAGTTCTCTAGAAACCCCAGGAGAACATACTTTTTATACCAAACCAAAAATATTTTGCTTGCTCAGCATTTTTAAAGTTACTGCAGAGCAAGCTTAATTTCTTAGTGTTCATATTCTGTGGGGACATAAGCTGAACACACAGGGGTTGCACCAAAGCCTGCAGATCAGAAATAATTTAAGCATATGAGGATTGGTAATATTGTCTACATTGTGAAATATCACCCGGTTTATGGATCATTTTGTATTTTCAGTCAAGTATCTACACAAAGTAATTCACCGGATGGCCAGGTTTCCAGGGAGATTCTGAACTCCATTAATATCAAACACAGTAAACTGTTTGGATAAAAAGAACTAATTGAAGAATCTTCAGTGTTTTTAATAGCTCTATCACCCAGGACCAGTTTCAAGTCACCATAGTAGCCTCTAAATTTCAAGCTGTATAAGTTGTCACGAAGTCTAGGAAAAGCAGTAGCAATTAAATAGGACAGACTTACACTAACTTTAAGTAAAGAAGGAAAACAATCTCACACTGAAGGTAGCTAAAAGGCAACACAATGAAGAAACACACTGTATCTTTGCAAAGTGCAAAAAAACAACAAGAAAGAAAGAACACCTTGCAAAGTGAATAGATTGAAATTAATATGAGGTTTTGAAGTCATATGATGTATCATATGTTGTCACTGTGAAAGACAACATAGCAAAATGCTGGTAGAATTTTTTGCTTAAAAAATAAAAAAACCACAAAATGTCTTTAGCACAAAATGAACCTAATGAACTTTTTTTTTTTCCAGATGAAAAGCAAAATTAGAAATTGAAAAAAAAAAAGAATGAGAGAAGAAAGAAACACTGAAACGAGTTCAGAAATAATATCAACATTTTCCCTCAGTCTGGTTCTAAGGTAAATTATCCCTGGGCTCCCCTCTGCTGTCTCAGCAGCACCCTCCCAACTGCAGCTCCCTCTTCCTTCCATTCCAGGTAGACTCAAACACACGGCTGTGAATGGTCCTCTGTTGCCAGAGACATAAACCCAGGGTCTTAGTTAAAAAGAGAAACTATTCCCATAGTGTTACTGTAGTTACAAAATTGTTAATCCTACTACTGCCAAGAAACTACTAAAAGGCCAGGACACAAATCCATACATATCTTTTCCATTGCCAGAAGGTCCTGTTTCCTGAAAACACTGTCATGGATGGACAAAACCACAGGTGAAAGAGATTTTAGTTTACTGAACTCTAAAACAGGCAAGAATTTGTAGCCCATACTTAACAGATTAATTAGCAGCTGCAAATGTAACAGCTGTTGCAAAACGAAAATCAACTCTTTATTTTTATTCCTGATAAGACTTATTAACGACTACCTTAACAAAAGAGTAAAAAAAAGAATTTGCTAAACTTTAATTAATAAATTGCCAAAGAAAAGCAATTAATAATCTACATACAGCATGAGGGTTTGACAGACAAACTTTCTTCTGTATATATATAAATATAATTAAGAAGAGAAGGCTGCATATGAACCACATGAAATGAAATAGGACCTTCACTATAAATGAAACTCCAAGAGAGAATTACAGAAAAAACCCTGATATAACTTCATGATGTCACATTTAAAATGAAAACAGGAAAAAACAGGTTTTAAAAGGAAATAATATTTTTCCTGTACAATTTCCTATGGCTGACATTGACATTCATGGAAGAGCGTACTATGTAAAGAAATTCAAAGCCTGTTGAGAGAAATGAGAGCTTAATATGACTGAATTACAAAAGAAGAAACATTGATGAAACATTTATGAAAATGGGAATCGAGAAAGTCTGTAAGTAAATAGAGTCTAACAGGCTAGGACAACTACATTAAACGCAAACGAATCTGCACAAAAACATTAAGAAAATATATCAAGGCCATAACTTCTTTCATGCACGGTGAGTGCTGACTATTTTAGACAAAAAAAAAAAGAAATTGAATTCTGCTTTTTATGAAATATTCAATATTGGAGGACTCACACTGTGTAACTCTATTGGGAATGTGATCTTTAAGTTTAGCAGAGGAATTAAAATATAACCTTTTGTGTTCTGGGATCCTTCTACAAAAGAAGTTGTCTTTAAAATAATATTTGTGATCCCTGGTGCTGCTTCAGCTGTGGCATCTGAAGAGCCTCAGAAATTCCTGTCCATGTGCACAGGCAGAGTCACTTAGGGACTAGAGATAATCTGCAGTAGAGCAGAAGCCGTGGTGAGGACAGCTCAAACAAACAGCTAGGAAATGAATGCTGTGATAAAAGAAAATAGTTTGAAAGTGGATCAGGAGATTTTTTAAACTGTCTTTTCCATTTTAGACATAGCTTGTTGTTTGGTTGTTTTTATTTTAGCTTGAAGTAAAAATAGTGTGAAGCTTGCAGTGAAATTACGAAGTTGAAGACTTTGCTCCAACAATGTAAAATGAAAAGTGGTACAGAATCGTAGAATCACAGAATGGTTGGAGTTGGAAGGAACCTTAAAGATCAAGTTCCAAACCCCCGCCATGGGCTGGGACACCCCTCGCTAGACCAGGTTGCTCAAAGCCCCATCCAGCCTGGCCTTCAACACTTCCAGGGATGGGGCATCCACAGCTTCTCTGGGCAGATATTCTAAATAGTATGCAGTAACCAGAGGCACAAAAGCCACAGTTAAGGACCTTATGTGGCCAGACACGTGTGGGTGCTATCTTGGCAACTGCTGCATTTGTCCCAAGGGCACCAGAGGTGTATTTACTAGAGCAAAATAAAGAAAACCAGAAACCCATCACAACAACTAATCATGTACATTAACTGCTGGTATAACCTGAAGCACTCAAGTATTACTTGAAGTGCCAGAGTTTTAGTTTGGAGGGCACAAATATCCTTTGGTGTGATTTGATATATTTCATGAAGTTGTGTATTGCAGCCACGTAACACCAATAAGCACCTTAATTTATACAGAAATCTCTGCAACAAAAAAGTAATTTGTTGCTTAGTGAACTTCTGCACTTCTGTTGAAGTGAAAAGTGCTAAAATTATTAGAAGAAGGAGAACTAGTTTGACAGCATCATCTGTGATCTGGCTAACCGCTCTGCAATGGGTCCTTCATGGACAAGCAAGGGAGGCACAGGCCTGACATTTAGTCAGCTTGAGGAAACAGATTGCTCTTCTGTAACTTGGTAAAAAAAGTATCAGTAAATTAAAAACAGTAGAATTGGAGATGCCACTGTAAAAAAAGGGGGTAGAAAAAAAAGAGAAAATATATTTTGATATATATATCTCTCTATAGTAATGTATTTATATTGTTGCCTGAATGAGTCTGCAGTCCTTGTCTCCTGTGTAGGAAAACTTTGGTGTATTATCAACTATTATCAATAAATTAGGATCTGAAATATAAACTCTGGAGTGTGATTTGCATCTGCTCTGTTGCAGTTAAGTAAAATAAAAAAAGGCTCTAAGACAAGAAAAAAATTGAGTATACTACCATGATATCCAGCCTGTATTATTTGTATTATTCCTTCCTCACACATTGTCCTAACAAAAAAATGCACGGAATTTCTCAGTGAATTTGTCACTGGACTTCAGCAGGACAATCTACGAAACATGCCTCTAAACTGGTTTTTTTTTTTGCTTTTATTAACCTTGACAGTGGTGCTATTTTCTAGCCAAGGACAAGAAGAGGATTTTCCACCCCAGTCTGGTCAGTAGGAGAGTATTGAGTGCAAGGATCATGTTGTGCCTGTCCTGTTCTTCTTTCCTGAAGCTGTTGGCAACATTTGGAAACAGGATCCTCAGCAAATGGGCCTTTGGTCAGATCCAGCTTGGCCACTCCAAGATTATGTTATAGTCTTTAACACACATGCATGAAATATAACCTTAATACCTTGCATTCTTTGGCAATCAGATATGGTGGTTTCCAGATGAAAGCCAACTGCTGCAATGTAACTTTATCCATGTAATTAAGCTACACTGATTTTCAACAACTGGGAAAAGGGGCCTTTAACATGAGTATTCACATTTCAAAGCATAGGAGTGACCTAGACACAGACAAATAACTACAATTAATTATTCTTCCCATATCTTTTGTATCTACCTTATTCCCGCAGCATCTGGAAAGGTTAAACATCTGAATCTGGAATATATGTGACTGTTGTACCAAAACAGGAGACAAGGGTTTGTAATTTGTGGCAAAACCAAGGAATGAAATCAGAAGAGCTGAAAAGTATCCATGACTGCTCAGGGAGTGACTTGTAAAAGTGATCTTGGGATTTTTACTCTGGTGTTTTAAAAAAGGCAGATCTCTGGCATCCCTAGGTCAGAGGAATATGCAAGACAAGGAGTCTTTTGTAACTTTTGTAAGAGCTGATGCTGCTTATGAGTTGGGTCTGTTATGAAGCACTATGTGAGCCTCCCAGATTCGGCCACAAAAGAGCTTAAAAGGTGAATTCAGTACCATCGCTGCCACGAGATGTGTGGATAACTGGGGGTGCAGCTCTTCAAGAATTTCCTTAGCTGCTGTCTGCAGAGAAAGGCATTGCTTAGCACCTCTCCCTCTGATACTCGTTCCCTTAACTAACCCTCAGCTACTCGGGGCTCAGCAGGCACTGAGCGCAGAGTCAGCGAGCGAGCAGCTAATGGCTAATTCAGAGGGCGAATAAAGCAGAAATTCTCTCTCCCTGACAACTTTTTGACCTCTTCCTTGTTGCCAGGTCTAATCAAACTGTAATCAATGAATGCGTGCCCTATATGCAAGCTGTTAAGAAAAAGCAAAGCTAATTGGCTCGCTTGAAAGATTTAAAGCCCATGAAACTTTGGAGTGGTCTAACAGTTTTCCCAGGGACTGTGGGGAGGGAGTAGCTGCAGAGACACTGCAATGCAGCACTGCGCAGCTTGCAGACCACTCACACCCCATATTTTCCAAAAATTTTAGGGCTAAGTTCTACCCTTTCATGCTGCCTCAGGGGGAAGGAACATGAGCATTTGAGACTAAAACGTGCAGTAATGCCAGTCTTCCATTCTACCCCCCACTCCCAAGCTGTGTCCTTCAGGAAAAATCAGTCACTATTTCAATCAATGTTCACCTTCCTTTGAAAATATATTTCAATCTCACTGACAAAATGTTTTTTTCTTAACTTCTTTCTTATTGGGCTGCAATTTGTAACTGCTGCCCTTAAAATCAAAATATGTCTTCCATAAAAGCCTAGAAGCGTAAGAAGTGTGTATGTATGTTGTAAGTATTGCCATTTTAATACCTATTTAAATGTTTAATAAGGACACACTTTCCACGTTAAGATTATTTTCCAGGCTCAGGTTTTTATTTTGCAGAAGAGAAGGGCCTACTCACTGCCTCCATATTTGTACAACGTTTTAAAAGAGGTCTGAGAGTTGCTAAGCTGAGAGGAGAGTTAAAATGCTTCCAAGAATATAAAAAATTGGACAACAAAGCTAAATATAAGTGATAGGTTGCTCTTCTAATTTTGTTCTAAGTAGCTTTTGGTGCTTAAATTCTCTATAATTTCATTTCAGCCATGTGCAGAAGGTATGATGAGCACATGACTATAAAAAGTCATCTCTCTAGCCTGCAAAATGGCTACTGTACTTTGAATACATGCATAAACCTCCATACATACTACACCCATAATGATTGTTAGAGATAGTGATGCTTAATACTACTTCACCTCCATTTGCACAATACATGTGTACTTAAGATACAGTACACAGGTTATTTTCAGTTTTTAAATAAAAGTGAGCAATGACTCAAAAAACCCAGAATTATGGCTGCTGTTGAGCTCTGATCTTTTAACTCCTGGGATTTGCTTTCCTCTTGCTCCTAATAATCTTTTAATATTTGTGTTCATAGAATTAACGTTTTTATTTGGACTTTGTATGTTCTTTTTTCTCTTCTATTCCTCAGAGACGAGGGGAAATAAAGGTGGTGAGTGTACATGAGGAAAACAGGGACTGAAGAGCAGAAGAGCTGAGTTGTTCCCCATTCTTCATACTATCCCTTGTATTTCCATTCAGCTCCTGCTCATGAAATCACTGCTTGTATCTTCTGTTCTGCCTTTGTTCACTGGATCTATGCTCTTTTACAGAATTTACTCCTGTTTCCAAGACCACTTTCATCGGGGGGACAGGCTGTGTGACTCAGATAAGCACCATCACCAACCACAAGTCTGACAGCATTCAAAAAATTTTTGTGATGCTATTCAATTTTATCAGAGTGAGTCTCTGCATTTGTTTGTTCCAGGCAGGATGAGAAAACAAAGTGCTGTAATATCAAGAGGAAAAGTTATTCAAGTTGATGGCAAGCACTAGATTTTTTTGCAGGGGTTGCCATTCTCTTGAGACGTGCTGCCAAGTCTATATATGTAAAATGTGAGGGGAGTTCATATGAGGCTTAGGTGAACTTTTGGCTGTTTCAAACAAGGAAAGGAAAATTTGAATCTGGAGAGTTGTTTCTATAGTAGTCACCTGGTTTTCTTCCCACGGCACAGTATATTGCTTCTTCTTTGGGGGCATTGCTAAGAAAGTGTGCTGTAAGCTTTTCTCTATTGCATAAAACCTAAATTATTGGAACATAAGCTTTTCCTACTAACAATTTTAATTGCTATCATCAGCTGGTGGCTTATGGTATCAACTAGTACTTATCGCTCAATACTTGAAATATCAATAGCTAAAGGTTTCATTGAGTGCTTTTGATCTAAAGGCTTAATAAAGTGGAAAGATAAAAAAAGGTCTTAGTTAATATATTGCAGTGGCTGTTCTTGGATTTTCCCCAAAAAACTGGAGTTGTAGTAGCAACTCAGAGCTTCCAGTATGAAAATGGAAAAATCAAGCTACAAGCCTACTTATGCACTTATGAACTTCACCAGTTTTGTGAGTATTTTAAATAGAGGAAGCCCTGAAGGAAGTACAGCTTTACAGCTTGTTCTGGTTATAACTGCATTTTATGATTGTTTTCCAATATTTGCATCCAGATAGAGTAAATAAGAGGTCAGGTATAAACACATAGAAAGGACAAGAAGAGTAGTGCAGGATCTTTACAATATAATAAATATTTAAGCTGATATCGAATGTGTGTGTCCTTCTGTGTGACCTGTAAATCCTTAAATAATTCTCTCTGAAGGCAACTTAAACAAATATTCTAAATCTGTTTCATCCTTTTTTTTGCTGCTGGCGATTTTTTAAGAAAGAAATACTTTGTTTCACATCTGTATTTAAGCAGATTGCATTAACCAGCATCTCAGATTAAAATGAAATACTTCAGCAGTCAGGCAATACACGCTGGGGAACAACTGAATGCTCTCACCACCTTAAAAAATTAAACAAAGGCTAGCTTCTGGGCCCTGTTCCTCAACAGCTCCACTCTCTTAAGTGTGTTTTGAATGATTTGAGTGAAATAGAAAACTGGCTGTGCTTCAGTGACAAGTCACGCAGTTGGGACTAGTCTGCCCTCAACAGGGATTCTGGTGAATGGAGCAGGGTTATAGAAAAAAATGGAATAAATATGCAACATAAAACTTGATTTTATCAGCATCATTTGAATTGCATGTTCACCAAAACTGAATTTGACATATTTGGGAGATGGCAAAATATAGTGGAAAAGCGTTTCAACTAAAAGTTCAAATATAATAGGAAAATTCTGTCAGGGGATGTATTTTTCTGTGTATTAACAAAGGCACAGAACAACTCTGAAATGCCAGTAATTCCTACAAGTACTCAGACACCATGGTGATAATTGCAGTATAAAATCACCAGACTGCAAACCGGCCTGCTGGAACTAATGGGAACACAGCTTTATTCAGAATCCAGCATGGATGGCTATCAGTACTGGCACTGCTTTGCAGTACATTTTCTTTGAAATAACTCTGATTATTACTTATACATTTTTATATTGATATGTTCCACTTATTTAACTACAGATAGACACGTGCAATTTCATATGCTCTCATCTGCCCATTTCTTCCTATGGCCCAGTTGATCCTGCTTGGTGACTCAGGTGCAGATAAGCCAATAAATGGGTGCGTGATACCAGATCTGAAGCACAACTGTAAGTTTGACCAAAATACCAGCTGTTTTTCTCTTTGCATGCTATCATTAGGATCCAGAGAAACAAAAGAAGGTATTGTACTGGATAAACGCTAGGAGTACTAATTTAGCTCCCCAGTGTATCTGAAAAAAACATGTTATTAGAGCTGTACTGTTTCACCTCAGACCTACGTGTGTCCCAGGCTGGGCACAATCAGGCAGAATCAACAGCTTGTGTTGACAGGTCATAGCAAGGCTTGTGAATTGAGCTAGAACTGTTTACTGAAAACTGATAAAAAGGTGCCAGCAAGTCTTCACAGACACCTGTCAGTGCTGAATTTACTGGGAAAGACAGAAAACCATCTTTAGTTTCTATCAGAAAATGATATTCCTTTCATGAATTCTTTGGAAACCTCAGAGAATTGTTTGGGTCATAGCTCATGGACAATTGAGAAGGAGTTCTGCTGTTTAACTCTAGATGTATAAAATCAATTAATGCCTGCTTCTTCCCACAGAAACTAGCTTAAACCCTGGAAAGTTAAAAATTAGATACCAAAAGCTGAATGAGATACATCCCTAAATGTCTTAGTATTTTGCTGAATTTCCTGTTGATGCTTTTATTTAGAAAGCTGTCATTTTCTCTCATAAGTACTTATTATTTGGGGCTAATTGTGCTAGAAGTACAAGGACACCATCATCCAAAAGTCATATAGGGAGGCTCTATGCATTTGGTAGGAAGCATTTATCTTTGTTTAATTCTGATCTGACTATCTGAAGCAACTGCAGATCTTTCTGGCATTTCTGTTCATTCTTAACTTGTGATTTGCACTATCTGTCTCCAGAAGGAGACTAGAAAAGAATGTTAAATAAGCAATAATGGAAATACAACGATTAACTGGGTGTTGATTATTGTCTTATTATATGCACATTTAAAGATAGCTCTTAGAGTTGCATAAAAGACTTCTAAAAGCAAAGTCTGTGACAAAAATAGAGCCACATCCTTGGGATAGAATTGCCATTTGAATTTTCATTTCAGATGACTTCTGATGATAGCTGGGAAAAGCACTATCTACAGCAGCCTAAATGGCTGGCTTTGAAGCACTCAACTTTTACGGTATGTCTTTAAGGTTCTGATTTTGCTTACCCTCCGGCTGGTATTGTGCTATGATTGTTACCGTCTGCCCCGCTCCTTTTAGCGCAGCTGCAGCCTGCTCGTGGGTAGCACCTCGAAGATCAATGCCGTTCACCTGGAGAAGGAACACAAACAACAGTTTCTGAGTAGTTTAACATTAGACACAAAGACAAAGGTGGGTTTGGGTTGGTTTTTTTTGTGGTGTTTATTTATTTTTATTTTTTTTAATATTTGATGGTTGTAAAGGTCAGGTCACCCAGAAGCAAAGCAAAAGTACAAAATTAAACAGGCTATGAGAATCTCCACTGGTACTGCACACCATAGTTTATAGAATCATAGAAATGTCTAGGTTGGAAGGGACCTCTCAGATCATCAAGTCCAACCACCAACTTAACACTGACAAAGTCACCACTAAACCATGTCCCTCAACACCACATCTACCCATGTTTTAAATACTCCCAGGGACGGTGACTCCACCACTTCCCTGAGCAACGTGTTCCAATGCTTGATAACACTTATGGTGAACAAATTTCTCCTGTCCTTGACCATGCATATTCTCTGACCACTGCTTTTTGTGGGTTTCCTACTCTACTGAGTTTACATTTTTGGTAATCTCTTCACCAATCAATTTAATTTAATAGACAAGATTTAAAAGATAAATTTTCTGTGGTGCTTGAAGGTCACTGTGGGATACTGCAGACAATGGAACTGCTCCTTCTTCCAGATTCCACAATCCTAGCCTGTAGCATCAGGTCAACCTAGAGATAGATAGAGCATCTCTAACAAAAACTGCTAGTTGGAAAATGTCAAGATGAGAAACCCCTTTTTCTTCTTGTGCAACCTCTCCTCCTATTGTCTGGAAATATCCCTGTTTCTTGGACGTGACAGCAATGGAGTCACTAGCAGGCACAGTTTTACCACCTCTGGCTGTTTGTCACAGACAGATCTCTAATCTCTTCATGGGGTTCCTCTGAATGAATTATCTTTTTTTTTTTTTTTTTTTTTTTTTTTTTTTTTTTTTTTTTTTTTTTTTTTTTTTTTTTTTTTTTTTTTTTTTTTTTTTTTTTTTTTTTTTTTTTTTTTTTTTTTTTTTTTTTTTTTTTTTTTTTTTTTTTTTTTTTTTTTTTTTTTTTTTTTTTTTTTTTTTTTTTTTTTTTTTTTTTTTTTTTTTTTTTTTTTTTTTTTTTTTTTTTTTTTTTTTTTTTTTTTTTTTTTTTTTTTTTTTTTTTTTTTTTTTTTTTTTTTTTTTTTTTTTTTTTTTTTTTTTTTTTTTTTTTTTTTTTTTTTTTTTTTTTTTTTTTTTTTTTTTTTTTTTTTTTTTTTTTTTTTTTTTTTTTTTTTTTTTTTTTTTTTTTTTTTTTTTTTTTTTTTTTTTTTTTTTTTTTTTTTTTTTTTTTTTTTTTTTTTTTTTTTTTTTTTTTTTTTTTTTTTTTTTTTTTTTTTTTTTTTTTTTTTTTTTTTTTTTTTTTTTTTTTTTTTTTTTTTTTTTTTTTTTTTTTTTTTTTTTTTTTTTTTTTTTTTTTTTTTTTTTTTTTTTTTTTTTTTTTTTTTTTTTTTTTTTTTTTTTTTTTTCCATTGTAAGCACTGGAAGTGGAAGAGAGCAGAGCAAAGTAGGAAACTACCCCTAAAATTCATGGGCATTTTCCGAACATTTATATTTGTAGCTGTGATGTTAAATGTTTTGTCAGCAGTATCTCAAGGAACAGCCAGAATTTGAATATAGAATTATTAAAAAACCCAGTAATTTGAATCTTGCTTTTCAGCAGGGTCTTACTGTCTGGCCATACTGAAGTAGGTGAGATTTTAAAAATGTATCTATTTGTTTGTTTGTTTATTCTAAAAGTTTCCACTTCATAAGGTTTCAGTGAAGAACATGAAACTTTTTACGTGTAGACAACTTCAGCAAGACAGAGACCCATTTCTGATTGCTCAGGGAAAATAAAAAAAGAAGAGAGAAAATGCAGGGGGGTGGGAGGAAAGAGAAGAGTGTCCTTAGTTTCACAAACAGGCCAAAACACAAACCAAATTCTCAGCAATAGCAATTCTTTCATGTTTATTTTTACCAATTACTATCACAAGATGGGTCAGCACATATTGAAAATATGGATTTTATTTTATTTAAATCTTAAGAAATTTGCAAGGCTTGTAAAAATAAATCTGATTCCATAGAACTTTGCAAATAACAGCTATTGAATCTATTATGAATATGTTTATTTGATCAATTTAGTTTAGAAACTGTCCCATCTTAACCTTTCACCAAATCTTAGCCAACGTGATGGTTTAGAACATGTGTAATTATTATGTACATGAAAAAAACCTAGTCTTTACTAATATATGAACAGCATTTAGACTATTACACTTAGAAAAACTAATTTGTGATAGCAATAATGGAAAACTCAGGAAATCCCACCATTTCTGATCCAGAAGACTGCATTATGCTGTAGGACTGTTGACTGTGCACAGAAACAAAATTTTTCAGCTGAGGTTTCAGATTTCTGAAAATATGATTCTGTAAGAATTAAAGTTTTCCCACATAAACCTGTATAATAAAATATCTTTTCTCCATTAGGGCTTTTTTTTCCTTTATAACAGGGAAAAAACCCTCACATTTTTCCTAAACAACCCATTCTATCTTCCCTCAAAAGCTTTTTAAGGTACTCAATGCAATGATTGTTAAAGACTTCTGCCCGCCTTATTTACAAAATTCAGCTCTCCCCATTTCTAAAGAAATAAATTAGTTTGAATTTCAATTGTCTATATTATTTTAATGTCATTCAAATCTATAGAAGATACAGAATTTTGGAAAAGCAAGATTTGTTGCCATCTTTTCATGTTATATAAAAATAACTACACACTGGTTTATCTTTAGATTGAGGAAGCAATCTGAAGTTCCACAAGCAGATGAAGAACAACCATACCGGAAGAATATAACCCATTCAAATATTTTTCAGTTAATTTGTCTATATGTCCATTTCGCAATGGAGAGGATGAATGCCATCACCATTCTGGTAGTGCCTGCTTGATTCATGCATGGATCTTGTACTCTTTGGGGCAGCATATGAAGAGCATAAGAGGCAGCATAGTACCAATTCCCCATCACATTGTGTGAATTCTTTGGAAGGAGAGGCACCTCATTAGGCAGGAGGGACCATGACTTGTAGAGTATATACAGAGGGAAAAGATTTTAAGGAGCACTAAAATAGCTTCTACTTGTAATAGAAGTGCAGGAAGACTACCATACCTAAAAAAAACATTCACAGCAAGGGTCTGTGTAAGAACATAATCTTTGTGAGAATAGACATGTATAGATCCCTGTGATGTAACAATCATACAGACAATCTGAAGGCAAGCTGTGTCAATACTTCAGTGTTCTGGTACCTCCATGTTTTAGTGTCTTTGGCTCATATATGTCAAAGCATTATATGCTGACAAATGCACTCTGATACTTTCTATGTTTCTGTTATCTGAAGTGAAGAAAATTCGTGTTCTTTTTACAATTTCTATCTAGATTGCATAAAGGGAAGTGGATATCTTTATTCACAAGTAATGTTCTAAAACTCCTGAAAAGAAATTCTGAGCATGGAGCAAATATAAGATAATAAGCCTCATAATTTGTCTAACACAAGAGTTCTCATTTGTCCCACCTTCAGTTTGAAAGCAATGGCTGTAAAAATGGTTGGTGGAAAGTTTCCAAAAAAGTGAGCCAAAGGTTCAAAAACTTTCATCAACATTGAGTACATAAACCTCAAGTTTGGTGGGTGGCAAGACTACCACAGACCCAGGGAAAAAAATCAGTCTAGGAATGTAGTATCATAGAAGGTGATAATTAAGTGCATTCTAAAAGAACAAAGGAGAGAGTCAGAGTTTTTAGTGCCATAAAATCTCATATATTTTAAGCACGACCCAGGATATAACTGAAGAGGAAAATGGTGCCAATTAGGACTTAGTTTGCAACTTCTGTGGAGAATACAAACTTCTGAAAGGAGAACAATTTAGGTTACTGCTGTGGAAGAACGAGGTGTTGTGCCCTACTTTTACTCAGTGATGGTATTATAACACGGATGCTGCATTGCCACAGGCACGGATGTACCAGCACCACAATTACTCATTAACTCAGCACTATAGTTACAGCTTTGGTATGTGGAAGCCTGAGCAGAAACTTTATGTTTAGGCAGCACAGTGCCTATATCCTGCCATAAATCTCAGCCTTGATTTAGTGTCTCTGAAGAAGACAATTTTGAAGCCAAGTCATCTTTCCCTTAATAAAGAGCTTGGCTTTCACCTGTGTGTTCTTTTCCTTTCGGTATCTGAGTCCTTGAGAGAGTCTCGAGAAAGAAGCAATAGGATGAAGGGAAGAAAAGCGTAACTGAACATTCCTGAATTCCTGAGCTCCTGCGCTGGAGGAGGAGGATGTTGGAGGATATGGATGATGTGACCTGGTCTGTATTAGAACATCCAGAAAAAAATATAATTTATTTAGGCTTAAGCTTGAAGATTGTAGACCTCAGGAGAACACAAAACTCTCTTAAGCAATATAGGAAAGCATTATGGTGGTCTCTAAGAGTTGTGTTAACAGAACATGAAGCTTTAAAAGTCACTAATAAATCATGATAATCTCTCTATAGACATAAGAAGATGATGTATGAAAGAATAAAGAAACCATGTTTATTCTCTTTGTCCTCTGCAAAACAATACTTCTATCTATATATAATTTAATAACTAAGATCCTAATAATCCTAACAGCAGAAGTAGGGAGGTGATTAACTCCCTGTACTCAGCACTGGTGAGGCCACCCCTTGAGTATTGTGTCCAGTTCTGGGCACCTCAACACAAGAGAGATCTGGAGGTGCTGGAGCGAGTGCAGAGGAGGGCAATGGAGCTGGGGAAGGGCCTGGAGAATAAATCTTACAAGGAGCAATTGAGGGAGCTGGGACTGTTTAGTTTGAGGAAAAGGAGGCTGAGGGGAGACCTCATCGCTCTCTACAACTGCTTGAAAGGACATTGTAGAGAGGTTGGGGCTGGTCTCTTCTCACAGGTAATTAGCGATAGAACAAGAGGGAATGGCTGCAAACTGCAGCAGAGTGGGTTTAGGCTGGACATTAGGAAAGAATTCTTCCCAGAAATAGTAGTCAGGCACTGGAATCGTCTGCCCAGGGAGGTGGTGGAGTTGCCATGCCTGACTGTGTTTAAGAGTCGTTTAGATGTGGTGTTGAGGGATCTAGTGTAGGAGAGAACTTTGTAGAGTAGGGCAGATGGTTGGACTTGATGATCCCAAGGGTCTCTTCCATCCTAAATGCTTCTATGCTTCTATGATAATGCATCAAGAATCTAAATATAAGACAGGAATTCCACCAAAGCTGTTACACAAACACTTTTCAATTTTACAGAGAAAAACAAGAGGCCTCTGAAATGGCAAGTGACTACTTTCTGCCCTATGCATGCTCATTCTGGGAGAAACGATTGCCCAAGGTACAAACACAACACATTCGAGTGAGTAAATTTCTCAGAAATTAAGTTTATTTTTTGCTAGGATATAGTCTGGGATGGACACTTGAGGAGGTCTTAAAGATCTGAGTGGCTAAAATCAAAATAGCAAGGAAAAGAAATGCCAAAAAGAAAATTACATATCAATTCTATCTTCTGTAATTTTTATCAAGGTAATAATCAAGCCAGACAAAGCAGATTAAATAATGCTGACCACAGTAGGTTGCCAAAAATAGTGATTTCTTGCTTGAAGATCAACAGCTGCAGAATAAACTCAAACAATCATTGCAAATAGGTAGGTAGAAGTCTGTCTGCATGCTGTTTTGCTCACTGATAGCTGACAGGTTCTCATTGCAAAATAATAGGTGTTAAATTTAGAGAGGACTTGTAACCTAGTCTAAAGAACAAGAAGACTAGATGCTAACTTGATTTCTGGATATTATTTCCCAATATTTAAAAGGAAACATAATCAAGTCCAAAACCTTTTAGTTGAAAAACAGCATATTCATGTAGCAGCATTCAGTCTTGATGAAAGAAGTCATTAATTTATACATTTTAATCAGATTTTACCCTCAGGCCAAAATGAACAAGAGTTTCTGAAGGGGTAAATCACGTAATAGTCTTTCTTGCCTCTTCCTCCTAAACAATGTCTAAATAATAACAACTGTGTGCAGTGATATTTTTCCCTGATGTGATTATACTGCAAATTGTTAAATCTGATTTCAGCTACTGCTTTCAAATAATTGTATGTTGTTTATATTAAGAGTAATCAGTAAAAGAAAGAAAAATACCAGAACAAGTTGCAAGAGTATGCAGGAAAGCTTGCTACATATCGAAGTGGTTTTGTTGTTTTTTTTTCTTCTATTAAATGGGCTAACTTCCTTTAAGAAGTATTATACAATAATGCAAGTAGCACTGCTGTTCTGAGCTTGACTGCACAATCCCGATGTCCTGGCCCAGAATGAATTTGACTGCACAATTTCTGATGCCTAACTCCAAAATGAATTTGACATAAAGAAAAATAGAAAAGCCTCCAGCTTATACAGATGTCTGTCTCTTCTATGAGCTGTGGTAAAAAGCAGCAAGAAAGCTTGCAAACAAAAAGAAGTGCCACAATGGAAGATTATGGTTTAATACTACAGAAAAACTAAACCGAGATGGAGACAAAGATGCATCTATAGTTCACAGTAATTATAGTAATTGCCTTTGCATTCATTGACTCAAACTGAAGCATGATCTACTTCATTAATACTGAATCGTAATCCAAATGAAAGATAAGATTCATATTTTGGATAGATCAAACTCTTCTAAAATTGGAAGAATTATATTCCCTGTACAATTCTTGAATAGCCCACATTGGCACAAATTGGTTCAATTCCAAACAGTGAAATTTAAAGACATTACAGTCTGGTTGTCTTCTGTTAGAATGGTTGAGCCTGACACGTATGTAGGTCATTCAAATAGAGGCTAGCAGAATAATGTTTTATTTAGCCATTTATTATTTAAGCCACTTTATTTTGTGTTTGTACAGTGATTAAATGAGCACTTGCAGTATCTTGTTAAATTGGAAAGAAAAAAACATCCCTGCTCTGAGAGGGAAACAAAGAATTTTTTTTTCATTTCTTCTGTGAATCATCACTGACATAGTAAAGTTTTTTTAAAGAGCACCTTTTTACCATTGTGGAACAAACAATAGAACAGATTTTTCAAGTTGTGGTTGAATTCTTTTATTTGTTAAAGTCAAAATGAGAGCTTTTGGCACCTGAAAAAGCAAACAGAAGTCTGAATACAGACAACTGTTACAACCAGAATTGCCATTGTTTGCATTAAGAGAAGATAAAACCCCCTCTATTTGACTGCCTTAACTTTGCATGTTGACTTAAGTATTCTCAGACACGTTAACAAGAGATGAAAGGAAATCTAAGGGATGTTCTCCAGCAGTCCTGCTTAGTCATTAGAAACAGAATGTATATCATCAACCCTTAGGTGACAGAAGCACAGTCTTCAAGCAAACCAGGGAACATGGGAAGAACACACATTAGGGATGATCTGCCCTGAACATATCTGGGGGAGATCTTCCTCACAAACAAGTGGCACAATCATTCTACACAATGGTCCACACTGTTTTTTTTTCTGATGCCATCCAGCAAAAAGTACAAGATTTCTAAGTACAGCCCTTGAACCATGCTCTTTTTCAGCTTAGGCCACCTTTCAGCGAAGCAAAGCCCACAGGTCTCACTGGAGGTTGTAGCTCTGCAGGGCACCGCAGGGCAGAATGGGTGGAGAGCAGAGCATGCTCAGGACCCCAGCACTTCCAGACACCCTATGGGGGCACAGCCACGGGAAACATCACCTCAGGGGCGAAAACACTGATATGGGAGAGGTTTTGCCTTGTTAATGAAGAAAAGGTTTTGAAATGGGAAGAAAGGTAAAATGCACAGGGGAAAAAGAGTCTTCACTCTCCAGCTTAGCTTCTTTTAAATTTTCAGGCTCACTTTATTGCTTTTCTCTCACTATTCTCACTTCTCCTAATCTTTTCTGTGCCTACACTTTCTTTTGATGAGTTAAAGTTGTGTGGTTCAGTCCATCCAAGCACAGTGGTTGTCTCATCCTGAACTCCACTGAAAACATAATATCATGTAATGTCTGCTCTTCTCCATGCCCAGCATCCTCTTTCTCTCTTTTTATGGGCCAGCAATTCCAATGACCTTTTCAATTCTCCTTGTCTTGCTACCTTAGAGTTATGACTTTTTGCCTCCAGTAAGCTGGTCTTTATGCTCTGATGAGCTGGACATTCTAGAGGCAAATTTTTCTCTCTCTGGAAAACAAGAACCACTGTGGGAGTATGAGCTATATCATTTAGTATGCTTTCTTCTGCCAGGAAGTTTAAGGAGGCAGCTAAACCAGCCGAAAACGTATCAAAGCACTACAGCTGTGAAGCAGGAAGAAAATTAATATTATGTTATTGAAGAGGTGTCTTGCACACACTGCCTTTTGCGGTGGGAACCAACAGGCTTTATGAATCACCAGACCACATGAATCATTCCAAACGGTACCTGTGAAGCCTATAATGATAGTCAAAGACTTATTTTTTAATCAAAACCATACAGAAATTCCTCTGATAGAAGATCTTCCCATGTGATTTTAGCTTTTGTGAATGATGCCAGATTGGCAGACTTTGAGACTGAAATAATTTCACTGAAAAGTTCACTGCAGTAACAGCTTAAGAGCCATTTTCCTTCCATCAGAATTCCTCAAAACTTGTTTAAACTGGGTTTGAAATAAATGATAGCTTTTGAAAAGGACATATTGTCTCATTGGAGCTTGAATGGACATCAAATTTACTTCAATCAGGTCATTAAACAGGTACCAGTTAGTTTTATTTCTAACCTGGCCTGGATGGGATCTAGCAGCTAGCAGGTGATCAATGGCATTTTGTCTCATTGCTAAATAAGTCTAGACAGTGGTGTGACAGTGGTGCACGTGTCATTTTTTCATATTAAAACAACTGGTATTACCAATGAAAAATATCATATACGAGTATCGTGCTAGCTAATAACACAGACTGATACATATTAAGTAATTTTAAAATAAATTATTAACTATTTTAAAATATTATTTTTCATTAATTTTATACATTAAACACTTGTCCATCAGTCACAATACTTAGTATGAATATTCACTTATGTTAAAATGGAGAGCTCATCATTAGCTCTTACATACACATCTAGTTGCTGCTATTTTACCCGCTGTTCTCCTGCACAGTCACTCAAACACCCTGATATTTCTGCCACCCCTTAACCTCATGGATCTCTTACTGTGTCATCTTTTTAACCCACATGTGCCTTCTTACATTGATTCTCATTTGCCAGTCCTGCTACCTTCCTACTCCAAATTGATAAATTATCAAACTGTCCCTCCTCCCTCCTGCAACTTTTACTTTACACGTGACTGTCACTTTCATTCACTTTTTGGCCTTTCTGAATTACTCCTTTCTCCCTAATTTTGTTTCTGACTTTTGGATTTCCATGTCTCCTGCTCTCACCCTGGGTCATTTAGGCATTCCGCTTACAGTAGCAGTTATTCCATATACCTTGGTTTCCAGACACTTCTAGAAGGTATTTTTTCCTTCCAGTATATGAATAAGCTAAACTACTATTGATCAGTTTTGCTTATAATGCTGCAGGGTTCATGCTTCACATTTGAATTTCAAAGGATGGTATAAGCAGAAATAATTATTGCATTTCCACTGTTTCTGAAATGAAGTAAAGGTTTCCATTTTAACAAGTGCCTTAAAATTAAAAAATGATAAGAACTTAATTCCATCTGAAGCCAAGAAGCAATAGGTACTCAGGAACTGAACTAAAAAGGTAAAACAATTTTAGAGACTTCTTAGAGACAGAAGGGGATTGTGATTTGTCTGACCAGAGCACTGAGTAAATGGTGAATTCAGAAACTGAAATCCTTGCTTTGATCTCTGCTTGACAGGGTTTTCCTTATTTCCACACCCTCAGACTGTGTCAACGTGGCCTGTGAGAGGCAAGTTACCATTGGCTTGTCTCATGCCAAATCTATGCTGAATTCAATCCAGTGACCATGAGGCAATGTACCAGTGGTTGAATGGTAGGTAACTGGAATCTTTCACTGTGGAGGAAGGAAGTGTTCAGTGCTCACGTATTTACATTAAAAATGCCTGAATCGTAACATTAATAATTTTTTTGTGGCTCTATGGATTAGGATTATGTGACATGGCTACTTTGAATAAATCATGCTCCATACTCTCAAATAGAACATGCCTTTTAATACCAATGCAAAGGAAACTGGCCTTGTAGTCTTTAAGTGGTTTTGCTTTGGTTATTGGCTTAGTAGTTTGCTTGTCCAGATAAAAGGCATATCTGTGTTGGTTTTGCTTTGTTTTTTTTTTTTTCCAAAAGGATCTCCAAAATCTCCTCCAACAAATTATTGGAGATATCCCTCAAATACCCTATTTAATGAATGGCTAATTCCTATTATTTTGCAGCTTGTGTCATATGATGGTTGTTTTAATCACTTAGGAACCCAGAACTTCCTGGTCAGTAGAGCAGAATGATGCCTGGAGCCTACACTGTTTAAGTACGAGGCAGAAGTCCAGCCTGGGGCAGATCTCTGGATGAATAAAGCTCCGGGATGTGGCCATTCTGTCCAGTGGCAGCAGCTTGGCTTTCAAATTTGGGTTTTTTTTTAGTTTTCCTTCATTGTGGCGCTGACAATAAGGCTACACTGAAGGGTGTAACATTCACTCCAGATCTTCAGTGCATCAGATGCAACATAATTGTGTTTGACAGTCTTAGATTAAAATTTGCTAAATCAGATTGTTTGAACTTAATGTGAACTCCTCCTTAAAATATTTGGAGCTGAAGAGCAAGCAATTTGGTTTTGGATCATTTCTACTCATTGAGGCAATTGTAAAATGAATGTTTCAGAGGCAACTGATGATTTCATCACAGCAAAAACACACAGCCTCTAGTCTAGGCCAATTTACTAGCTTTGCATGACACATAACTGACAGCTCTGATAGCTAACGCTGCTTGGCAAAGACAGACATACCTTATTCATGAGAATTGTTAGTATCATTTATTAGGTTCTGATCATGTGCTTGGAAATGTCAGAGTTAATTTAGGAAACATTTACTGCATCAAGGCAATTGCAATGTACGTTATAGATTGCGGAAAGACGGGGGCAGAGGGGGGTGAGGTGAGAGAGAGAAATCCAGCTGGAAGACAGATTCCTAGATCAATAAAAGACAAAAGGGACCTCTATAGTCACCAACGCACACAGTAGTCATGCAGGTGGTAAAATTTTCCCTA
Source organism: Jacana jacana (assembly GCA_013400555.1). Classification (NCBI taxonomy): domain Eukaryota; kingdom Metazoa; phylum Chordata; class Aves; order Charadriiformes; family Jacanidae; genus Jacana; species Jacana jacana. The sequence continues at coordinate 23,633 of VZTM01041540.1, read as the reverse complement.
GAAACTCCATTAAACTTGTACTTTAGAAAGTCATCTGTTTTATTTTGAAGTCCCAAAGTGACAAGTCTGTGGCAATATAACCCACAGTTACCCTGACTACAAAACAAGCGCATCATGTTTTGAGGCTGAATATGTCTAACTTCCAGCCATCAGATCATGTATACTTATCAACAACACTGAAAACCATTTAGCTACAACCCTCTTCTCCAAGGGTGTTTCCAGATGGTGGGGTTTATATTGACACAGTTTGTACTTCATGAAAGTGAATTTTTATGGTCCAGGAGGATGCTAGGGCTTTCCTGACATGGGTTCAAACCTCTAAGGCTTCATGGCGGGGGTGGGGGGGAGGAAAGTTTTATTTTAAATAAACTGTTTCTTTAAATATATAAAAGAGAGGATTTCCAAAAGCGTAAATTTTTGTTTTTACCCTGCTTCTATACATTGGGTGCCCAGTGGCTTTCTCTACCCCTAAAAATCTCCTCTTGTTGCACAGAGAAGTTGTATGGGTGATTCAGCTTTGTCATGTGAAATGTTTTTGGTTCGTCATGATGACAGCAAGTACTGAACATATGTCTAAGTGCATTGTAAAAGGTGAAAGTAAGTTTACTTGGAAAGGCAGAGTATGGTGCACCCACATGGTTCCATCTAAATCACACAGAATCACAGAATGTCAGAGATTGGAAGGGATCTTGAAAGATCATCTAGTCTAATCCCCCTGCCTGCCCAAGCAGGAGCACCTAGATCAGATCACAGAAGTATGTTGAAGACTTTTATAGACCCACTCTCATTTCTAACTCACCTTCAAATCCCAGAACTACCCAATGTTGTCAGCAGTGTTGGAGCCTGCACTAACCCACTGTTTACCCCAGATCTGCCCATTAGATCCTGCCATGACAGCATCTTTGCTTTTCTCTGTTTTTCTCTAGGTTTTGAATGTTCATTTGTCTGTTGGTTTCGGGTTGTTAGGGTTTTTTGGTTTTTTTTTTGGGAGAGGGGGAGGGCTCGTGATCTAAACTGTATGAAGATGTTGACGGGCAGCTTGCAGGAGCAGCAAGTTTGTGTCATTGTAAAATAACTTCTATCACTTCTGCATCACTGTGGCTGTTGTCCTTTCGGGAAGGAAATTACACTTGACTACTTTTGTGAATTTGATAGTGGTTATTACTACTCCTTCTTTTGCATCCTAAGTGTCTGCAAATCATTTCATTATTTCTCCCAGAAGTTTTCGCTGAAAATTGGGCAAGCTTCCCTATATTTCCAACTATTACACAAGGTCTTGAATAAAATCCTGAATGGTCTGCACCAAACAGTTCCTTAAGTATTTGAGAATTAATTTTAGCTGGTTTCTAAGCATCTCCTTTGTCTAAGTTCTAACGCAGGGTTTTGTCTCTGTCCAGTTTAAAGACTTATCTCTTTGTTTCTTCATAACTGCCCTAATTGGATGGCCATGGATCAATTTTTAAAAAAGACAAAAGCTAAAAACGCACTAAATATTTGAACTCTTTTGGTCTCACTTTTCAGTAGCTTTTTTTTCCAGCTGTTTATGAATTTCATTTATTGCTTGGCTTTGTATTCTCATCAAACATTTTCCTGATACCTTTTCCCATCCTTACTAGTTACAGTCCATTCTACATCTTGCCCTTTGACTTTGTCCCAAATTGTCACCTAACGTTTGTACATTTTTAGGACTTATATTGTTATATCCACAGTAAATTGATGCAGCTTCTACTTTTTCAATGTTGATTACTTGAGTTTCAAATCATCAAAAGGTTCTCGAGTACTGAGAGCTACAACTTCTGAATTAATTGTTACTTTAAAACTTGATCCCTGCAGGATTTTCCACACCTGCTGTGAATACACAACAGATTGCTTTTGAAGTTCAAGTTATTTATTCTTCTGAACTTATTCCCCTCCAGCACAAAATCATAAACTTTGCCACTGCACTATACGCTTACTCAAGAGCAACTTGTCTTTCATTCTCCCATTTTAGATCGTTCTTCCTTACTGGTCAGAATAAAATCTGGAATTGTCTGATTTATGCTTGCTTTTTCCATATTCCCCACCAAGAAGATTAATGAAAACTCAGCCAGTTTGAATGGGATCTATTTCAATTAAGGGAAGTTATGTCAAATTCTGTATGATTCTATGATAGTAGGAGAAAAGAAATATATACTTTTACAGCGCAGTGGCCATCTGAGCCTGTGTAAAACATTAGGGCAAGCTCAATGGTACTCTAGAAGAGTACAATCTTTCTGTTCGCTACAGAAGGAGCCTAAAAGGCTATATGCTCTGTACTTTACAGTATTAACAAAGCCTGGATTTAAATTAATCCACTGTTTGCTCCTAAGGAGCTTAATCTACCTGCCCTTCTAGCTGGTGTTATCCTATTAACGTAAGACAGCACCTGTGCTTTAAGCTTCCTTTCTCTCCAGAGATTTTACTTTTACATATATATCACTTACCATGCAGTATTGATCCTTTGGATACATTTAACAACATATTCTTCCTTGATTTTCAAGCATTTTCTGCTTCTTTAAAACAGCCCAATCATGTGAATTGGTCTCCTCGTTTAAGTCATTGCCCTGATTATATGCTGACATTCCCGATGTATAGCATGCAATGCTGTATACCTCACTACAAAGCAGGTTTAAATAGTTGCATTTTTCCTATTGGGGAAGTAGGATTAAAACCACAAAGGGGGTCTTTATGCACAAGTGCAGCTAAAGGCCACAGAATCTGAGAGAATGTCCTGTGCCAGAGGGCAGAGTGGTCCGTCATCCAGACCTCCACAGGGAAGCATCCCAAGGATATGGGCAGTGCCTCTGCAAATAAGTCTGGTAAGGCAAAGGAGTATTTCTTATAATCCTAATGCTGTTACACAAGTGATAAAAGCCATGTTCCATGGAGAAAACACTCCAGGCTCTATAGAGACGAGTTCAAAAATTTTCCAAGCAATATGGGGAAAAAAAAAAAAAAGTCTGAGAAGGAAAACCAAATGGTGTTTGCCATTTTTCTTAGTTTTGTAACTAGGTAATATAACGCACTCTTGACCCTAAGTAGTTTTACTGCTTTTACCATGAGCAAAAAGCCATTTTAAATTAGAAAGCTGAAAGTTTCTCTGCACCAAAGTAAGAGAAGTCAATCTGAAGGGCAATTCTAAATCTAGCAAATGCAAAGCATAAATATTTGCTATAAATAAACACAGAGTCCTTATACTCTATCCTGCTCCACACACACATATTTTGGATTAGAAATTGGAGAACATTGTATTTTTCCAATTGTATATTGTACTTTTGCTACAGATGTGAGTGAGAAGGTGGGTAGGAGTTGTGTGGGAGGAACTAGGCAGAAAGAAGTGTTTAAACTGTTCATAAGGGAAAGCAAACATCTCACCAAAAAATGACAGCAGGACATTGCACAGACAGAAGAGAAATTCTGCTCAATATAAAGGTTCACCTTCCTTCTACGAGGGAGAACCTTGTGCCAAAGGCCAGAGACAGTACTCAAGTGAGTTGCTGAAATGACAGCATTGCAAACTAGGCATAGATAATGTCATGAACCAGTGCCAGGAAACCCCACAGAATGTCTCTGGTAGCCCTTTCCCAATGCATACTTATTTGATTCTCAGAAAATAGCAGGGGGGGAAAAATCCTGTCTTTCCCCATAAAGGAATATATCCTGGTACTACTGTAGATCAAGAGGAAAATCATCCAGAAGTTGGTTGGTTTAATGCATCTGATTCTTGCAAGATAGTAGGGAAAAAGGAAGCATTGCAGAAGTACTGCCTGCACCTTCACAGTGCAGTCTGTTCTTTTTCTGCTCCTTTTGCTGTTGAGCAATTACCCTGCAGATAACTTGTTTTATTTCCTTAAGGTAACCTGTGGGATGTGTTGCTTGAGAGCAGCAAACTTGCTCCAGCACAAGCAGCATCCACTTTGTCTTGATTCCACTTCCAGGCTACCAGCCATGCTTCATCTTGCTGTTGTGAACTACAACATTCACATTCCTACGTGAATTCCTGCATAAAGCATTCCTACAGGGAATGGAATTAAACTGATGTGGATTTTATGGTCCACAATTTCTTTTTTTTTTTTGTGATTAAGCGACCAGGATGTTAGGTGAAAAACCAAACATCTGTTATAAAAGCACACACATATGAAATATGTGGTTTGGTTTAAGACACCTAAATATAGAAGTACTTGTGGTAAATGTTTAAGCTTAAAGTCAATGGTTATCCAAGCAATACAGGCAACAAAGCATGCAGAGCAATGCAACTTGCTATACAGAACTCAGAGCTAGCCAGCTGAACCATTCCCTAGCTTCCATTGACTTTAATGGCAACCAGACACCCAGCAAATATGTATAGAAACAGAGAACTATAGAACCATTTTGCTTGGAAGAGACCTCGGGGAGCATCAAGTCCAACTGTAAACCTAACACTGCCAACTTACCACTAACCCATGTCCCTCAGCACCACATCTACCCATCTTTTAAATACCTTTAGGGATGGTGGCTCAACCAGTTCCCCGGGCAGCCTGTTCCAATGCTTGGCAACCTTTTCAGTGTACAAATTTTCCTAATGTCCAATCTAAACCTCCCTGGCGCAGCTTGAGGCCATTCCCTCTTGTCCTATCACTTCCTACTTGGGAGAAGAGATCAATCTCTCTACAACATCCTTTCAGCTAGTGTCTCCCCTCAGCCTCATTTTCTCCGGACTGAACAACCCCAGCTCCCTCAACCTCTCCTCAAACAATTTACTCTCCAGAACCCCTCACCAGCTTCATTGCCCTTCTCTGGATATATTCCAGAACCTCTTCATTGTAGTGAGGGGGCCAAGACTGAACTCAGTACTTGAGGTGCAGCCTCACCAGTGTGGATGATCACTTCCCTACTCCTGCTGGTCACACTATTCCTGATAAAGGCCAGGATGCTGTTGGCCTTCTTGGCCACCTGGGCACACTGCTGGCTCATATTCAGCCAGCTGGTGGCAAACACCCCCAGGTCCTTTTCTGTCAGGCAGCAGATGTAGATGTCTACAATTAAGTACCTTAAAATGAGCTTTAGTCTTGTCCTAAGACATGAAATTCAGTAATTTCAGAAGTTCAGATTCAAATGCTAATACTTGCTGTGACATCCTTATGGCTATTCATTCACCTTAATTCCCTCTTTAATATACATTTTTAACTTGATGCAGTCTTACAGAAAATTATAACTGTTTCAAAACCAATGTCATCATATGAATTCAAGGAGCAATATGCACTAGTTTTTTTTGTGTGCAAATCATAAATCTGAATTTTGCTCCTCTCTGTGCTTTAGGTCTTACACCTATAGATGAAATTGCCCACTTGGCACCAGAAGTGCTTTCATGCATACAGATTAAGGCACCTAAAATAAGCAAGTATGTTTTGTCATAATTTTGATTTGAGATCGAAATTATAAGGCCAAAAATCATGTGCCAATTTTTGTTGGAATCCAACTGGAATATCCCCTAAAAAATTACAATGTATTGACTATGTACCTCTTTCCCCAAATTATAAGATTGTGCTGTTGTCTGTCAGCAGGGGTGTATGCACTATGTGTGGCCACTTTATGTGCACAGCTCTTGGAAATGTTTTGTTCTAACACAGGTGATTTTGACTAAACAGCACTGGGTTCCCATCACTATTTTGATAAAGAATATATCCTTTACTATTGAAAGCAGAATTTAAACTGCAAGGATGGCATCAAAGAACACTACATTTGATTTGTACTAGAGCCTGCATTTTCCTGATGGAGAACTTGGGGTTAGATCAGATTTCAAGCAGTCTCTAGGTCTAGATTTGGCCCAGACTTCTCAGATGATTTTAAACAAATCAATTAACATAATAGTACTTCATTTTCACTTTTCTAAAATGTAAATAATACTTCCCTTGATATTCTGAGGTGTTTCATTTGGGTTACACACCTCTAAGACAAAAGTTAATCTGCATGTACACAGTGCCTACCAAATCAAATCTTGATGGCAAGTAGTATTCAAAATGTTACTTGATATTACCTTATACTTAAAAAGAGGGCAATACTACAGGGGGAAATACATTTTGTTACAGTGATGAACATACACTGGTCATGTTGTATTTAGGGGTAAAACCAGCTTACCATGAATGTAACACTTTAATTCCAATTTTTTTTTTTTTTGGGGGGGGTGGTGGTGGTGGATATTTGAAATGTTCTAGTATTTGAAACAGAACATTTTCCATTATTCTTCAATTTGTCTTCAGGGTTCAGGTAGGATTCATTTTGTATCTCTGCATGAGGAATATCAGCCTGTTTTCTGAGATAAGTTTTAAACATTTACAATCAATTAACTGGAAACAGAAAAACACAGATATCCCTGCTTTTCCTAAGGTTTCTCTCTCATTACTGATCCTGTGATGCCATCTGGTGGCTCTTTGGAAAAACAAACTAAAATTTCACTCGTCCGTGTGGTAAGGCTCTTTCCCTGGAGGGCTGTAGGCTCCCAACCCTCCCTACCATCCAACAGTCAGAAGGCAGAAAGAGAGGCGAGGAAATGATGGGATTTATCCATAAGTTATCCAAGCCTTGTGGGCTGACTCTGGGACTAGGTCTACTACCATTGTGTCACCCCAAGGCAAGGCATTTCTAGCTTTGTTGGCTCTGAGTCATGGATTTGCAACCTATTTAAGGTATTTCTATAGGCACCTTCTCAAAGGTGAATATACATATGTCTCAATTAGTCAGCACTTTGTCATATTCCCAGCACAGGCATGAATTAAGGAATTATTGTGCTTCTCCTCTTCCACATGGGTGGAAGGCTTAGAAAATAATCTTCTAAGTCTTAGAAAAATAAAGCATCTCACCAAAGGTTACACAAGAGGACAATGACTAAACCAGCGAATTAAATCCAGATCTCCAAAGTTTAAATCACTTACTGTGCTTCCTGTCTGAAAGAAATAGAACCAAGCTTGAGTTAATTAGAAATACTGGTTTTGAGGGGTACTCTTTGTTCTTGGTAAAAAAGATTTGTCACGTTTTGAGAAACAAATGGGAAAGTATTTCTGCAGGGAAGTGTTTCAGAGGGATAAGACAGGAAAGACCACAAAGAGAGAAACAGACCTACTTTGGGCAGCCCTTATAAATCTAAGGTGTCTGGGATCTCTCACCAGACAATGGTCTGAGATTAATCAGGTCAAAAAGCAGCCTGTGCACTACATTTGTTTCATCTGAATATGGAAAAAATGGATTCATAATAGTTATTTGTGACTAAATAAGTCAGCAGTGCCTGACTTGGTAATTGCCTGGGGATATCTATGCAGTCTAATTTAGTAATAATTTCCATCCCTCTCTGCTCAATGAGCAAATAAACAACTCTTGCATGACAATTAAAAGCTGCAGCAACACTGGTAACTTTAATTAGAACTTTTGGAAAACATTGCTATGAAACAGAAACAAATCAGAGTTCAACTGTGGCAGCATCCTACAGTGCTAAATATAACCTTGCTTAGAAATAAAGGAAAATAGACCTTTAAATTTGTATCTGAGCTGCTGGATTTCTGAATACTATATACTGTGAAAGGCTTTGATCTCACAGTGCTCTTTCAGTCAGCCTTGTTTTGCTGCCACAGAAAAATAAATTGCAGAATTGTCCTGAAGACATTTCCATTTCATTTCTTCATTTTTTTTGGTCTGTTTTCTTCTTGGCACAGGCACTTGCCTTCTGTAATTCTCCATTTATAAGAGTCTATTTTCATTTTCTTGCAGTTTCCTGCAAATTTTCTAATCAGGTATCTCTTATGGCACCTAAACATGTTTTACTTGCCCTTTCTAAATTTTTATTAAAGCATTTTCAAGGAACAGAAGTAGATAAAATATACTACAACAACAGGTTACTGCATCCTTTTGATGTTAACAGGCCAGATTTTCCACACAAAGCAGCCCCAGACACCTTTTCACACCAAAACTTTGTCAGGTGGAAGGTAAATCCACCTTTCATAGAAGAGGCCAGTGGCCAAGAAACTCCTGAGAAAAGTAGGGAAACCACTTCCAGCTTCCTCATAAGGGGTTTAAGCAGGAAAGTGCCACATAATGATGCCGCAAACTGTCCAGGATCTAGTCCCTGCTGCTAAGCAAAGTGTAGCCGAAGATGCAAGATTCACTGGGACAGAAATCATGACAGCAGGAGTGAGTGGGACACGGCAGCCTGGTGGGTCTGTCACTCATCTGGGATGAACAATTCCTATGTTTGAGCTCTTTGCCTTAAGGCTATTTATGTTCTTCTTATACAACAGCCATGACTGTATCAATTTGAGATAGTTTCTTTTTTTCTGTAAGGCGGCATAATATGAATGGATATTAACTACATTTTCAAGGCTTTCATTGTCATTCAAAATCCTTTACATTCGGATTGTTCAGTCAGATGTTCAATTACTTGACAGAGCCTAAAACATAAACGCTCTGTGTTTTTAAATGCGTGCTATCAATATATGCATGAAAGAAAAATTAAAAAGATGTTTTTGAGACTAAATATGCAAAATATAACCTCAGGCTACAAAGCCTTTTATCCTATAAAATTTGAAAATGAATTCCAGAGAGATCATAAAATTCATTAGAGGCACAGAGATAATTAACATAACCTATTTAATCTCCCTCTTGTGTTGGGCCACTGGCTAATCAGCGTAGTGCACACTAGATGGCACCTCTAACCTAGATTATTTTATCCTACTGCTTTTTCTCAAAGGAAAACTGAAATCACACAATCACAGAATGATACAGGGTTGGAAGGGACCTCTGGAAATCACCTAGTCCAACCTCCCTGCCAAAGCACGTCCTCCTAGAGCAGGTTGCGCAGGGCCATGTCAGGCAGGCTTTGAATGTCTCCAGAGACAGAGACTCCATCACCTCTCTGGGCAGCTTGTTCCAGGGCTCTGCCACCCTCAAAGTGAAGAAGTTCCTCCTCATGTTTAGATGGAACTTCTTATGTACAAGCTTGTGCCCATTTCTTCTTGTCCTGCCACTGGGCACCACTGAAGAAACACTGGCCCCATCCTCCTGACACCTTTCATCTTTGGACTTAGTGATGTATTTTGGGCAAACGGAACTGTATAATGGGCTACACTAGGAGATGATGAGTTCTGCACTGTGTTTAGGTCTTCTCTGCAGTGTTGCCATACTGTAGATAGCATTAAGGAGAGAAAAGTCTCACTCTGAACTAAGTACAGGTAACACCTGTAAATAAAAACAAAGACCCAAAATATTCAGTGATTAACTGTTTTCAATTTAGATTTCAGAACTTCACAACTCCAACAATTTCACAACAGAAAACAAAAAAACTTCTTTCTGTGTCCCTTGCAATATAGACCAAGAACAAGATGAAGTAGTTGGCCAGCAAAGCCCAACAAAAATACTTACAGACAAAATCTGGTCTCCTCGCTGCAGTTCTCCGCTGAGGTCGGCAGGCCCGCCTGCTAGGATGAAAGACACGAAAATGCCTTCCCCATCTTCTCCTCCCACAATGTTAAAACCAAGTCCTGTGGAGCCCTTGTGCAGGATGATTTTTCGAGGTTCTCTGTATAGAAACAAAATGGTAATGTTTATCCGTTCAAAACTCTTAGTGTGTAGGCATTTCTCAAGGCATCTTAAGCATTCTCTATTTTGTTTAACACACAATGGCCTGTTACTGTCTAACAAATGAGATAAATCTATTAATTGGAGGACAGACCAGGTAGGAATTATGCAGCATTATATTTTTTCTTTCTTCATGGTTGAATCCAAACATCTCTATCAATTTGAGCGCACTGGTGTCATCTTCACAAAGTTAAGGAATGTATTTATTGAAAGAAAACCAAAACCCCCGAAGATATTTTATAATCTAATTGATAGCGATACTATAAATACAAGTAGAATCAGTCTTTACATGGTACCTGTTTTATTTTAAACACTAGTCTTGCTTTGTAAACAAATGAACAAAGTTAAAATTTGAAACTTTGGGCAAAGCAATGACAAGTGTGTTTGATCCTGACAGATTTGGAGCAGATAATATTTGAATGATTAAGCTAATAGAGCAGAATCACACGAAAAACTCTGGTTTGACATTATCCGGAGCTTGCGATTGTAAAGCTACACAGCAGCTTTGTCACTGAACCAGACTGAGGGTTGTTTGCTTTTGTGTTACTGGTTTAAACAGCTGTTTGTTATGATGGAAATCAATAAATGGTAACAGCCACATCTCATCCAGCACTTTGCATCTGCAAATTGGAAATACGCCCCAAAGGATGTAAACATAATAACATGCATTTTACTGATGGGAAAACTGATGTCCAGCAAGAAATGATTTTTCTATGCAATCAAGGTAGCATCCTTGAGAAAGCATCCCAGATATTTCGGTTCCCAATCTCTACAGACGAGGCCTCAGATCTGTCTCTCCCTTGGATACAGAAGCACACACAACCACCTATGCATATACACACCATATTTATTGGTACTTACCCCATTTCAAATCCCTCTAACTGTTCAGAAAAAGTATAAATACATATTTACATTATATATATTTATAATTACACATATTAGTATGCGTAAATCTTAAGCCCAGCCCTGCAAATACTCACAAACACATACATTCACGTGTCTGTGACACCTTACAGCGTAATAGGATGTTCTTCTAATTCCCAATTTTCACAAATAAAATCTACCGGCAAAGTGACAACTGTAAACACACACCATCTACAGAAACACAGTCCAGAATGCTTCTTGTCAAATAGATCCAGTATTAACAGTTCTACACCATACAAATGTCTTTTTCATTTCCATTTTCATTTTGAAGGACAGAAACAAAGGGAGAGAGAGAAGTGATGCTTCGAGGGATGCCTTATTTGATGTGAGTTATGTTCCCGTGCTGTATATATTGGGAATTAACCTTTACATGATAATTCCAATATCAGTAGATGTTTGTTCATCTTTGCCAGTGCTAATATTCAAGCAGCATCCCCAGCTTGATCATGATCTTTAAATAACATCTCAACTTTCTGAAATGGAGTAAAATTTTGAAAGAGAATGCTAAAGCAAATTTTTAATATTTTAAAGGTGATTGTAACCTTTTGTGAAAGTATTAGTCCTACTCCATATGGTCCTCCATCTTATAACTTTTTCTTAACATTATATAGTCCAAACACAACCTTTTAAAAATACAGCTGTGAGAAAAAGACTTTATCTTGAGTTTGTATATTCTTGAAGCATTTTCACCCAATCAGAAAATAAGGGGATTTTTATTTTCTTTTTGATTGTTGCTTCTGATTTGCCATGCTGAAACACTTTTAGTACCTTCTTAAATATGTACAGACTAGATATAATGTCTTAACAGGTTTTTAATTAGGAAGGATGGCCTGGGGCTTGGAGCAGAACTAGGACAGGGAGCCGGAATCGTGGATTCCTTCCCCCACTTAGCCCATGCGCTGCTGAGCGATCCTGGCAAGTCATTTGCTCTTCCAGTTTCAGTTTCCTCATCTACAAAATGCTGTGGTGACAGTTGTCATCTTTGAGTCCTACAAATCAAAAATACTTTGTGAGAGCTGAGCTACTGCCATTTTTGTCTACCCGAGTATTGAGGAAAAAGAGGCAGTAAAGTCAAACAAATAAATTTGCATGCTCTGCTGGTGAGAAATCAGAAGATCTCTTGTTGAAAATGAAACTGAGTATTTCCACATGTGACAGACAGCTTGGATCATAAAGTTGAAAGCCAGTGCTATGGGCAAAACTAGGTCAATACAACTGGGTATCCACTGAACAGTAAGCTGTGCAGCTCAACAAAAAGTTGGCCCAGTTATTAATCCCTGTCTCTGATCAAGTCAGCAGATTTATGCTAAAATGCTGTCAGTGCTGTTCTGTAATTTTGGCCTTTTGACAGCAAAATTCACATTCTGCTCTTGGATGATTATGCACAGAGGAAGCTCAAACAATACAAAGAAATGTCAGAAGCTGTGATTAGAACACAACGAGTTCTGGCTCCTGCTCTTTAGCTTAATCTGGTCATCTGGGACATGACTCAACTTTGCCTGTATAGAGACTGACCAACCATAACACGTCTTCCTACTTCTTTCATATCTGAGTACCCTGCAGAAGCTGAAAGGTGGGTGCAAGAAGAGAAAAGCGGCGGTGTCATCATCATAGAAATAACCTCTAGCCATGACTCCACTGCAGAAACTATAGGAAGCAGAGGGTATATGCCAATTCTCTATTGTCTAAAAAAATAGGCTAAGATTTGTACTTCATGTGAAAATATAAAAAAAACACCCTGTCCTGGTTTGAGGCAAAACAAACCAATTTTCTGTTCAGTAGTTTTACTTTTTTAGCTGGGCCTCTTCTGACTAACTAAAGTCTGAAACTAACAGCACATTGTTCAGAGACTGTTTCGTCTCACAGTGATAAGACCTGATTATCCCAAGGGATGGTATGCAGAGAGGCCCTTGCTTATACTTACTGCTAGAACAACCAAGGGCAGGTAATTTTGTCAGGTGACCCAAAACTGACCAACTGGGGTATTCCATCCCCATCATGCTCAGTAAAAAAAGCTGAGGGATCAAGGGGTTGTTTGTTTTTTCTTCCTTCAAAGGCCGACGTCTGAGGAGGACCCTGTCTGTTCGTCTGCCTCTGATCCTGATCCGGAATCCAGCTCCTGCCGGTCACCGAGTCCAG
>VZTM01041540.1:0-10750 GCA_013400555.1 Jacana jacana | reverse complement strand
ACCTCCCTGCAGTCAGCAGGGACACCCCCATTGAGACCAGGTTACCCAGGGCCTAGTTGAGCCTCACTTTAAATAATCCAGGGAAGGGGCCTCAACCACCTCCCTGGAAAACCTGTTCCAGTGGTCCGCCACCTCAGAGTAAAGAATCTATTCCTAATACGCAATCTAATTCTGCTCTTCTCAAGTTTCAAGCTATTGTCCCTCATCCTTTCACTGCAGGCCTTTGTAAACAGACCCTTCCCAGCCTTGCAGTAGGCCCCCTTCAGAAACTGGAAGGCTGCTATGAGGTCTCCCCGGAGCCTCCTCTTCTCCAGGCTGAACAAGCCCAGCTCCATCAGCCTGTCCTTGTAGCAAAGGTGCTCCAATCCCCTGATCATTTTTGTGGCCCTCCTCTGGACCTGCTCCATCAGGTCCATGTCCTTCCTATCCTGAGGGCTCCAGACCTGCACACAGTACTCCAGGTGAGGTCTCACCAGAGCAAAGTGGCAGACTCACCTCTCTGGATCTTTTGGCAATGCACTTTTTGATGCAGCCCAGGATGGGTTAGGATGTTAGGAAAAACTCCTTTGCCTCCATTAAAGAAAAAGGGACGTCAGATAAATGCTGTAAAGAAGGAATTAAAGACTTACAGATGAGATGGTGATGGGAGAGAAAGAAGTGAAGGAAAAGTAACCCAAACGTGAATGATGTTTTCTTGCAGTAAATGCACTCAATAAGAATGTGTAGTTCTCAACAAAAGCCAGCAACTGAGGTAGCTTCAGGGTAACTTGTTTTAGAAGCTGACGGTTTTGTTTGGGGACAGCAGGTGGCACTCTCCAGCTACCTAGTAAGAGGCAGCAGTCCAAGAGCCAGTGTTTCTGAAATGCATGTTTCTGCATCCAGCTTTACCTACTTATCCCATTTACAATTTCTTCTGGGATAAATACGGCTGAAGGTAAGTTTCAGGTGCTAACAAAGCTTACTAGCTCTTTAATTCTGTGTGTGCATGTTTTGTGCCCTCCTGCAGCTATGTACCAAATACAAACAGAGAGGAGCAGCAGGGGAAATCAAGCAGAAATTAGAAAGGAGTGTGAGATGAAAACATTCCTGGACTGACAGAAGGCAGCAGAAGGGAAAAAAAAAATAGGAGAAAAAGAAAAAAAGAGAAAAAAAGAAGAGAGAGATCAGGATAAAGGGAGACAGTGATTCTGTAAAGGAGAACAGGGGAGGAATTAAAAAGGTAGAGGAAGAAGAAAGGAAGATCCACTAGCATTGAGCCAGGAGCAAAGGAGCAAATAAAGTGCTGCAATCCACACAAATTTACAGGCTCAGAAATCAATGGGGGAATCAATTTGGATGGACTTGGTTACTTGCTTCAGGGAATGCATCAAATCAGATTCTATAAAGCACATTATAAATTGCCAGCTGGATGTAAGAGCAAAGTATTATTAAATTAATGTTTGAAACCAATAAGCAGTAACAAATCAGAGTGGGTAAAGCCTGCATGCTATGGAAAATTTGCCCTGTCACAAAAATGCAATTAAAGTTGAAAATAAATCAAAAAAGTGAGGCATTTTTCCTTGTGAAAAGGTTATTTTTATGTTCATGTTTGTTTTATTTGTTCATTATCTTGAAAATATCTAAATGTTTTGTATTTTCCATACTTGTACTGACTGTTTGTTTTGATCAGTTTACAATAAGAAAATAATAAGGTTAAAAATAATTGAGTATCCCTATTATCCTTCTATAGATTTTGGATCCTTAGTAATTATAGATTTAATTTAAGAGATTAAAAACTGGACTGATAAATGAAGGAGAAGACCTTTCTGAAAACAAGTAATTTTTATAGTAACTAACTGAAAGAAAATCCATTTTTAATTTGCTTAATTTGTGCTGCTGGCTACATTAAAGAACAGACAGTTTTAGCATTCATTTCGCACTGACACAGCTCTGTCTTTCTGCTTTTTTTGCACCATCTATAAAATGCGGGTATTGAAATGATTTTATGCTTCTTGGAACATCTACGGAAATATTAAGCAGACTGGGTGCTTTCAAATATCAGATCCTAGAGAGTTTTTCAGTTACAGACAATCAATGAGGTATCCTAAATCTGTAGAGACTTAGAAACGTGGCTTTGATCTTGCTTTTTTTGTGGTTTGGGGGTGGGGGGTTAGGTTTTGATTTTTGCTCTTTTTTTGTGTTATGTTTCCTGTTTGCTTCACAAGGGATATTGCAGTCATACATCCCTTCATGCACGTGCTGATTTGGTGTTACAGTAACACACATCGGGGAGGAATATTCCTTTACATTACTGGGTGGATTAGGGTAGCACCCAGTATCAAGCCAAGGTTCCCCAGCCCCTGTGCAAAGCACTACACACATATCACACAACAACAACAACAAAACATTCAAGCTGCTTAAAGCAGCAAACAGCAGGAGGGAAAACTGAAGTAGATATAAATTCTATAACTTAGTTAAGGTCACCAATTAGCGTGGAGGGAAAACAAGCCCCAAATGTAAGGTCTCCAAGTACCCTTCTGTGCAATATGTTGCTTGGCTTCTGACGATTTCCTGTGAGCACCGAGCTATTCCTGCCTAATCAGTTGGCTAATCAAGCCGTTTCTTTCTCAGTACAATACTTCCAGTTTTCATCTCATGCTTCAAAAAATTCTGATAAATAAGAGCATGTTTATTTCAGACAGCCAAAGGGCATTCAGGCTGGAAGGACCCAGCAAAGGTAATTCAAATAGATTGAGTGTTCTTCTTCACAGCATGTAACAGAGAAAGCGAGGACGGACAGAGAGTGTGCCAGTGCGTATGATGTTCTAAAATCTGATTAATCACACAAGAGGGAATTTGAAATCTTAAGTGTCTGAAGGCATGGAATATGCACACAACTTTTAAAAAGACCCTAAAGTTGAAGCAAAACCAAACATACTTGGCTTCTTTAAATTTTTTTTTTAATACCTTCTACAACTCTGTTTCACAACAATTTAGAGAAAAAAAAAATCCATCCATAGTGCTCTCGTTTACTGCTGTATGGCAATATCACTTCTGTGGCATCTTGGCTTTTATCTTTTTCCCTTCTTATTCCCCTCTTAGGCCTGGCAAAATCTTTCCACCACTGTGTGAAGTAGCTACTGGCCCTTGCCTTCCTCCCCAGCCCTCCCTCTGAGCTGCCTCTCTTGGGAGGTTTCCAGTACACCATAACCTGGCAGTGACGGGGAGCTGGCAGCCCCTTCCAGTCCCTGGTTCTTTACTATCTCAGATTCTGGAACACGTCAGTGTCATCCATAAGTATCGTGCCTGATCCAGAGGATCTGATTTCTGACTCATGACTTCAATTATCATTATCCTGATTCCAGGTATGGTTGAAAAGAACAAAAATGAAGAAACCTTCCTCTTACCTGTGGCTCTCACTCTGAGCATCACAGTCCAGAGGGGTAACTTTGCATTCTTAAATGGAGCCAATGTTTTGGTCACATGCAGAGCATTCATTAACATTATGTATAATAGATTTGTGACTTATTTCATTTTACTAATTGTTTATATACTAGCAGATAAGCACTCTGACTTTAATGAGATGTTCATTTATCATATCATATAGTAAAACATAATTTTTCTTACTACAGTTACCCATTCTCCTTGAAACAAGTATTTTATCTGTTTCTCTGACTATGTTTTTTTTGACATTCCTTGTTCATTCAATGTTGGCATTTAAATGTTGGCTTTTAAAGACTTTACCCCTTGTCTTTGTCAGGAAGTGTAATGACAGGACAAGGGGTAACGGCTTTAGATTAGAAGAGGGGAGATTTATATTAGATACTTGTCCTGTGAGGGTAGTGAGGCACTGGAACAGGTTGCCCAGGGAAGCTGAGGATGCCCAGTCCCTGGAAGTGTTCAAGGCCAGTCTGGATGGGGCTTTGAGCAACCTGCTCTAATGGGAGGTGTCCCTGCCCATGGCAGGGGGCTTGGAACTTGATGATCTGTAAGGTCCCTTCCAACTCTAACCATTCTATGATTAACTGCAGAAGCCATTCTTTATCCTAACTTTAATACTGACTACATTTTTAAAGCATTTATTCTGCAAACATCATGTCTAACTTGTCACAAATGTTGAAGTATATTTAATATGAGGGAACCTACTGGGAGCCAGGCTTCAACCTGATGGATGCATGCATGAGCGCACTGGCTCATACATGTGCAACTTTATTTGTTTTGTGGGAACCCCTCTGGACTTTAACAGTCTTTCATTTTGTCTTTTGTAGAGAAATTAAAGCCTGCACACCAGGCAGCATTTTCTGCTTCCAGCTGGCAAGATGGGATTGGCATACAGGAATCATCGTTTATTTGAAAAGTGAAACTAGTCCATATTTTTACCATGATTTCTGACATTTAATTTACATGCAGAGGAGCACATCTCCTACACTGGAGAAATCTCATTGATTTCTAGAGCGACAACGTAGGACAGCTAATACCCACTTTAACTTTGAAAGGGAGATGATTATTCCAGTATGCTTCTTAATTTATGTTTTGTCTCTCTTCCCTGATCAAAGAGGTGCCTTATTTACATGCTAATAATCAAAATGAATCCTGAAAATTGCATTTCTGTTCCACCTGCCATACACAGCACAGGAAACTCCATTCCAGAAAGGTTGCTTTGCGCCCTGCTTTTAAAAACTATTGGTTTCATATTGGAACCACTTTGCTATGAACTACTACAGCATTCGATGGCTCTATTTACCATGAACCAGCTTTTCAGTTTGTAAACAAAGCTGGCTGCGATGGAAATGGTGATAGGGAACCACATTGTGCTGTCAGGGGATGGGGAGTATTCAAAGGCTACGAGAACACCTAGAAATAGCAGTGCCTCTAAGCCATGTTTCGAAACATCAATACCGAGTCCGGTAGTAGTTCATAGCAAGCTCCCAGAGTTACTTTACATAAGACACTTTTGAAACCCGAAGCAGTCTGTAGTATCTGTCCTGCTCAGAATAAAAATTCTTACCCTTAGTCATGGTTCAAAAGCTGTTTATTTATGTCTAAGTATTTATATATATAGTTGAGATACTCAGTCATGTTGATAAATTCGTTTAAAATTTCCATCAAAGCACACTTGATCAAATAAGTCGAAATCCCAGTATCTAAGCAGCTCAGCAGAAGAGATGACTGGTAGCATATAAAACACAATTTAGTCTGAATGTCAACTGCAGAGTGAGCAGCTGCCTTACACCACTAACATTAGAGCTTCGTGCAATAGTACAGCAAGATTTCCAAATAACAGGTTTTAGATTTCATCCAGTATTTTTCCTATTCTGAATACTCACAGTTAAAACTGTTCATCAAAAACATTTCAAAAAACTCAGACTGACAAAATTTTCAAAGCCAAACATTATAGTTTTCTTGTTTTTAAACCATGCAAATAAACTGCCAGGAAGTTACTAATTAGACCATACTAACAATGACATCAAACACCTGTGAAGTGCATGCTTCTATACACATAATAAATCTGTTTACCTCATGTGCAGTTATTAAGCTGTGAAGAATATATGGCTTGAATATAAAGAAAATTTAATCTTTAAAGTCATCTTTCTTTTTTTCCACCTCGCTAATCATTTTTTTTTTGCTATACCCTCCCTAAAAAAATCATTTTACATATGAATCCATTGCCTAGATGAAAAAACGATTAAAGTTTTTTTTTTTTTTTTTAAATCTATTCTAGCCAGCTTAATTATCACATATTCAACAGGGTGGAAAGGAATAAATGCCAGCGAATGCAATTCCCCCTGTGTTTCTTTAACCCTCCCATATTTCATTTCTCCTTCACAGGACCCAATAATTATATTACTTCAGTGCCTACAGAGTCAGTCAGAGTGTGCAGGCCATGAATCTAAGGGCGTGCAGCTATTTACAAAGAACACCTCAGAAGCAGTATCATGAGTCACCTAAATACAGGGCTCTACTGAGGAAAGCCATCTCCTAAAAGAGAAAAATAACTTTGTTTTGACCTCAGATTGTATTAGCTACAAACACACTTAACATCCTGGACCTCACGAAAACATCAAAATAAATTGAGCTTTAACATAATGAAATATTTAGGGCTGAGCTGATTACCTATTTTTGCTTGGTGGTGTAATAGGCTAACAGTCCCACTTTCCTATGTGAAATGAAATATGACTCAGTGTAAGTTGATTAGTAATAATTACAAGCCAGATATTCTTCTACCTCCTGAACAGCAGGAGACCTGTAATATCAATTGCAGATTTCCTGTGCTCTAATGATTCATACAAAATATATGCGAGTTGTCTGCACGGCCAGTACAGATTTTGTAATTTATCTAAAAATTCACGTAGACAGATTGAATTCCCAATTTCCATAGGAATTTAAACTGGTAGGGTATGTCCTGAATTATGGAGTCCAGTAGCCCAAGTCAGAGACATCATAATAGAATTTCTTTCCTTAAATCTCAATATAACAAATAATTCAATCACCACTTTAATTGATAAACTTGTTCTTGAAGCTCAGTTTTATTTCAAACATCAATTTATTCATGAATTGATTTAAGGAAAAATACAGGGGGATTTATTATGACTCTCTGTTTGTTAGAGAGAAAGAGAGAGAGATAGAGAAGAAATCTGCAATGAGGGTGTTTGAGCACCGAGACAGGCTGCCCAGAACTTGTTCGATCTCCACATTTGGTGATAGTCACAGCTTCAACTGGGCAAGACCCTGAGCAACTAACTTGAAAGTAGCCCTGTTTTGAGCAAGAAGGTTGGATGACGAGGGCTTAATTTATAGAATTACCTTCCAAACAACAGCCCTTAAGCCATATGCATCTTTCCTGTAGCAATTTCATTGTTCAGTCTGGTTTTCAATGAGTAATTACTACAGCTGTCCTACAAATTTTAAATAAGATCTTAAAATCTTAGATCTGAGATCTACATAAGAAAGAAAAAATTGAGACTTGTGAGAAAACCATTCCAGGCTTCACTTAGGGGTGGATTATTTCATATATTTTTTTATTTTCTGACTGCACTATGTAAATTTGTAACATAAAAGAAAATAAAACAAGATAACATCTTTCCTCTGTGGAAAATTTTGGATTCTCACTTTTATCACAAGAAGCAGAAACTTTGAAATAGAACCTAAGAGCAGACAATAACAAGCTGTTATTCATGCCTACACAATATTTCACATAGTTCCACGTTTCTATGGGAGGGGAGTAACAAATCCACACCAGTCAGCGCCACCAAAATTTCTGTTTGTTAAATACCAGCTTTTCTAATATCATAAAGACTCAAAAGTATAACTGGGGCTGTGAAATATTCATATTTTACCCAATTATTTCTGTTAATATGGGGTCAGCTAAGCACTCAGTTCTCTACTTCTACAATTAAAACATTAATATACACAGATACACACCAGCACAGGATTATCATTATCTATCAATAATAATAATTCTTCATCCTTACTTCAGGACACTACTTTGTCAAAAAGAACTCATGCATACATTAAGAAAATAGACTAAGGCTTCTCTGGGTATTTCCATGATTAGTGGGAACCATTTTACAGCTAGCACACGTAAATATTCACACTAGTCAAGTGAGATGAATTGAAGAGATTGTAGTCAATATATCTCCATGACGCATAGTTTCATCTCCATGAAAACCAAACCTTTCAGTGTAAGTATCTAGCAAGGATCAGTAGTAATTTGAAGGTATTTATTTGTTCATCTCACAGACATGATTGCTGTGATGTGCAAACCCACACCTGGTTAACAGCTATGTCTACGTGGGTAGTTCAGAGCCTGGCTTAGTGGTATCTGAGAGCCCTACAGGCAGCTTCAACAGAGAATCATCTTACCCTTCCACAGAAATGGTCCGCTGCAAGCTCACTGTGGGAGGACGCGTTGCAGTGCTGTGCTGGGAATGACTGTATGATCAAGGAAGAATAAAGAAAAGCATTTGTTAAAGAAATACAACTTGCTCTTATTCTTATTGTCTCTAGCAGTTTAGCTAATGCCAACATAGAAATAACGGTCAGATTGTTTTACATGTCTAAAGCATTTTGACTTCAGTGGTGCTCATCTCTTCAATAAAGGGCTTAAACCCTGCAATATCTCATTTAAAATCAGGTTTTCATTCATGAAGAGAGTAACTCCCCTTTTTCTTTCTAAATCTTTTTAGAAAGTATACATGTACACACAGCTCAGTGACTTAAAATAACTTAGATGGTAATTGTTTTCCTAAATATACTAACCATAAACCAGAAAGTTAATTTCAGAGCATAAGGTGAAACAGTAAATGTTATCAAGTTAATTCTCACTGTTTCTCACGCAGAATGCTCAGTAAAAGAGGACATGCACTGCTTATAATTGCATCATAATAGAATATTGAATTTTACAAATTTCAACAAACATTCACTATTTCTATCAGTTTTTAAGTAGCTTGAGTTTTTTTCACACATGAAATTATATCAATCTAAGACACATCTAGACAAAAAAAAAACAGACAAGCAAAATACAGACTTTGTGAAAGAAAAAACTTTTTTGATTGAATATCGTGAGGCCTAAGGGGTTCTCTCATATATGTTGTCATGCTTGAGGAACACAGTTACCATATAACGTAACCCAAATAAATTACACAATACTTGTTAACTTCAGTATTGTATTATTGTATAATACTATTGTACCATTACTATTCATGTAAATATAAATGGATAACAGCATACTATCAGTCAAAGGCAGTTCTGTGATAATAAATTACAGTCTTTAACCAAGGCAATGTGTTTAAAAATTATACATAAGAAGCAGAAACATCTAGGTGTATCTTCTAATTAGTTTAAATGACCACATCACATAGTGAGGGTCAGTACTAATAATGTAAAACACACATTAAAAATAAATATTTAAGTCAGTATTATACCACTGATTCTGCTAACTGCAGATTTTGTCATGCTTTCAAGCTTTGTATACAACTCAAGCTGTTTGTTCAGAGGAAGCAGATCTCAGTTTCATTAAAGATGAGACATTCAACATTAGCGAGCAACACATCTAATTTCCTTGCATTTACCCTGTATCAGAGCCAGTACCATCTGCCTGAAAGAAGAGAGATGATTTTTCTGTGTAGCACTTTCTGGCTGGTTCTTAGACACACAGAGTTGTAACACATGATACCATGCCACGGGACAAAGACCTGCTGCCTGGAATTCCCTGTTGTGACCACTGTCCTCTTGAGTCACGTTACTAAACAGCAGTTTAGTTTATTCCTGTTCAGAAAGTTTGTGGGAAAGCATATTCCCCGTATAAGAATAACTACAAAGTGGTTTATCTGTTTCATAGCAAAACATAGGATGTATCCGAGTATCGTGAGTCTCTGGCATCATGGTGTGAACAGGATAATTGAGCTGGATGAACATTGCAGAAAATATTTTATGAATATTGGTTAAAATTTGAAATTAAGTTTGCATCTTGCAAATGACTTATCATGCCTATTTGGGGTAGTATATGGTACAATATATATGGTATAATATAAATGGTAATATAAACTACCCATATTTAGTGTTTATGAATTTTTTAAAACTTAAAGTTTATGTTGTGGTTTGTCTTCTGTCTCTCTTCCTGTACAGAGCTGGAAGGGACCATGCAACCTTGCGTTCCTGTACCAGCTTCCCCTGCAGAATTAATAAGGGAGGGAACAGTCTCTCCCCTCAATTTTCCACTTCTACACGAGACAGAAGTGACACGGGAGAGCCGTAACTCCTCCATCTTTCCTGTGTGCAGATTGACTCTCAGAAACTTTATTCCCTGAAGTTGCATCAAGAGATGCAAAAATACAGCTGGTACAAGGAACAAGAACCCAGTGGGGGAGGAGGGTTGGAATGATGAATATGTCACGGCCCCCTAAGTCACACTGTACATCAAGGTCTGTTTCTAAGAGAAGGATGGCAAAGCTGTGCCTGAGCTAAGGTGCTGATGCCAAGCCCACAATGGAGACATTAAACAAGCAGCTTATATTGCTATATATTTTGTGGGGGAAAAAAACAAACTAAACAAACAACCTATTAACAAGGCATAGCAAGTAAGTGATTGAAGATTTTATGCAGGAATGGGTTTATTTCACAAATGCTGTGTAGCATTTGTTTTTCAAAGAAACATGATAGGAAAGGGAAGTTGAGGAATGACAGCAGATACACAACTTTGCCCTAAAACATTTAAGCCACCTCATCCCTTTTCAGGATCTCCTCCTTCCTGGAGCCATGGCATACTGTTATGACCAGAGCCACAATATCTATAGCCAACCACAACTAACCAAGCTGCCTTGAATTCCAAAAGCTTTGTTTCTTTTCCCAAAGATTTCAGCACTGCCCTATCTTTACTACAGCAGGCATTTATATAACTCCGATCAGCTTCAAAATGAGCAAAATTATAAGAGCATTAAGGGTAGGACTTTCTGCTGCTAAGTACTATAACCAAATAATTTCTCCTTTACATACAGATTTAGTAACTGAATATAGGCAAAAGCATATTGAATAGTAAGCGCTTGGGATGTGACTGTTTGAATGTTGCAAATAAAAAAAATGGGCACCATTCACCAAAGTAATTTACAGAACATTGAATTATTGCTCCTGCGCTGGAAGATTCAAAATGAGGAAAGAGACCTGTCTGTTCACTGTCATAGTCTCAGTTCCCACAGTGATGCTGCATTTTACTGATGAATTCAACTGCCTTTAAGGATTAATACATAACCCAGGCTACTTTGTGCAAGGTTAT
>VZTM01041539.1:108098-122246 GCA_013400555.1 Jacana jacana | reverse complement strand
GGGGATGTCCCGGCGGTTTGTGCGTTCAGAAGAGTTATCCCTAAAAGCGAAAGGGCTAAAAATGGAGCGTTTGGGATTATGGCTGTGGGCTTCGCAGTTTGCCCTCGCTTGCCAGGCCGGCTGTGCCGGCGAGAAGGCCGCGGGGGTTGCGGCAGGGCGGCGAGGCCAGCGAGCTGGGGCAGAGCCGGTCCCTGAGGGGATTCACTTTTTCACACCCTCTGAGGGAATCCGCAGTGCAGTTCAAAATCACGCCGTGTCCCGCGTTTTCGCTTCGGTTTAACCTGAAGTCATGGACAGTCCTGTCCCGGTTGTCTCCTTTTCCCTTCGAGTGTTCGTATTTATCTGCCCTTCTAAACCGACACCCAAATGCACGGGCACCGTTCTGAAACACAGAGAAATCGCTGCATAATCCGCCTCGTCTCCTTGAAACCTTGTTGTGAGTCTTGTGGTCATACCTTCATCACCTGTTCCCTGTGGTGGAAGTGCAGTACGTTAGAAGGTGAGCACTTTTCACACCTTTAAAGATAGTAGGAACCAAGACAGAAATTTAATAAAAGGACTTGGGATAAGTACAGAAAAGTAATTATACAAATTATTCTACTGCTAAGACTGGTGGTACACTACACCCTATGCCTTCTGGCAGTAGGCTGTTGCTCACATTCTTAATGTGTGACTTGAGCCTAATAAGTCACTTCATGATTACACTTGAGCACTTTTGGCAAAAAAAAAGTCCGTCGTTTTTCGTATGGGCTAATACTTCTGTACTACCTCTGAAAGAGAGGTATTAGGTAATCTTCAGTAATTTTGAGTGGCAGACACTTCTGGCTGAAAGAAAGGGTTTCTTTCTTTTTAAGTTAATAACAAGAACAAAATAATGGAACAAAAGCAATATTTGAGTTGTCTTAATGTATGCTGATTTAAAACTTTTTGGTTAATTGCTCCTCAATATCAGAAATCTTTTTCCCTTGAAACAGAAAATTAAAAGAAATAAATGGACGACAGAAATATGTTGATGTTCACTGTATTTATAGAAGTAAAATTTGACAACTTGTTTTTGTCAGTAATGTAGTACTCCATTTTGGTTCCTTCTGGAAAGAGGCTAGGATTCACTTTATTTTACTGCAGCCACAATTAAGTCACCGTTGTTGGAAAAAGGTTTCATCCACTGTTCTGCAAAATCTCATTATACTGACTATAGTTTTGTCAGTAGTAAGTAACTCACTCTTAAGTGAGAGTTGAGTACTTAAGTTCTTCACATGACTTTTTGCAGTGCCTGGACATTATTTGGAGGGAAAGAAAAAGGCACGTCTTTGGCTCAAGCAGGTGGTAACTTACTGTTTGGCGATCACTAGCAAAGGCTCTTTGTTGCTATGTAAACATTTCTTACAGCTCATGTGATGTTTCTTTACACTTTTATTGTAGGAGGTAATCAGTAACAACATATAATTTGAACAGAGATCTTTAATTTCTTTTTGTCAGCAGCGTTTTACTATGTCATTCTTCAAAAGATCGTTAAGATCTGCAAGGAGTAACAAATCCAGGTTACTGACCAACTTGGGGGGAGTAATTTTATTTATTGGACTTGAGAATGTTAGTGTGATATCTCAAAGAAGATATATGTATTCTGATTTATTGTGCTTTGGATAAATTCTATTAAACATTGGCAGTATAAAAATATAAAATAACTATGGACTTTAATGTAGCTTCACTGCAGTTCTGGAGGTGATAAATTAGATATGAGCTGGCAGTGTGTGCTGGCAGCGCAGAAGGACAACTGCATCCTGGGCTGCATCAAAAGAAGTGTGGCCAGCAGGTCAAGAGAGGTGATTCTCCCCCTCTGCTCTGGTGAGACCCTGCCTGGAGTACTGTGTCCAGCTCTGGAGTCCTCAGCAGAGGAAGGGCCTGGACCTGTTGAAATGGGTACAGCGGAGGGCCACAAAGGTGATCAGAGGGATGGAGCACCTCTCCTATGAGGACAGGCTGAGAGAGTTGGGCTTCGGTCTGGAGAAGAGAAGGCTCCAGGGAGACCTTATAGTGGCCTTCCAGTACTTAAAGGAGGCCTACTTGAAAGCAGGAGAGGGACTTTTTACAAGGGCATGTAGTGATAGGATGAGGGGTAATGGCTTCTAACTGGAAGAGGGGAGATTTAGATTAGATATCAGGAAGAAATTAATTACTATGATGGTGGTGAGGCATGGAAACAGGTTGCCCAGAGAAGTTGTAGATGCCTCATCTCTGGAAATGTTGCCAGGTCAGGTTGGATGGGGCTTTGAACAACCTGTTCTAGTGAAAGATACCCATATCCATGGCAGGAGGGTCAACTAGATGACCTTTAAAGGTCCTTTCTAAACCATTCTATCATTCCATGATTTAAAGACGTGATCAGACCACTTCCTACATGTTTAAAATGTTGATATAAATTTATGCTTGCCAGTGAATATCATATTAGAATTATAAGGAAAATAGGTATGTGAAGATGTGCAAATAATGACATCCATGTCAGTGACTTGAAAACATATGGGGGTAAAGGAAATAGTCATGGAAGAAACCTAAAATAGGCTGTGCTGGTGGTACTTGTGTCCCCACTTTTTTTCTATTTTTTTTCACAATCTGTTTTCATGGATTTTATATTTATTATATTTGACTGTTTTCTTTATCACATCACACTCTGAGGAAATTGGGCCATTTCATTTAATGAAGGTGCATAAAGAGATCTGTGCAAAGCGTCATGTAGAAAGCTCATTGTTTTGTTACGTCACCTACATAGCACTCTTTAGTTTTTCAAATACTGCATCCTAGAATAAATTTTCCATTGACACCTCCCATTTCTGAATGGTTATATACTGATTTTTAAACTCATCTCTTCACATCCTGCTCCTCTTACTACCTTTAACTGTATTTTGATCCCCCAAAATTTACTCATTACTCGAGTGCACGCCTGCTGCCTTGTGGGTGCATATTCCACAGGCTTTTTCAACTGCTGGTGAAAAGTTTATTTGTCACGGACAGGCATTCTCTTTCTAACAGAAAACACAGGTAGCTAAAACCAGTTTTGAGGTAAGGGCTGGATTGAGTGCTCAGGGATTGAAGCAATAGTGGGGCAATCACATTTTCTAGACACATAAGCATCTCACTGAGCATTGATAGAAAATTGAATGGTACCTTCTAAATCTAGACATACTACTTGCACACTTCTCTGGTGTTAGTATCTGTCACATCTAGACCAGTTTTTATAGTGAATCCATTCTTGTATTTAAACAGAGGAGGTTGGGCGTTTCTGGGCTGGCTTGTAAATAGTCCTGATTTCCTCTGAGAGAAGCAGTCAGGCACCTCAATGGTTTTATCTTATAACAGTATGGTCCTGATACTCATTTGCTGCAGTCCTTCCCCTGTTATACTTCATGTACTGAAACTGCTCACTGCCTGGGAAGTCCATAAGCACAGCTTGCTTTGCTCGTGCAGACAATCGTTGAGAAAACAGAGTGTTTTGGCAAGAAGTGGACATCAGAGTGTTCCTAGCTGGAAAGATTTAGATTGTAGTTGATAGGTAAGAAGCTAGATGGAAAATAAGAATATGTCCTATCCACCTATTTTTATATTGCTTACAAACAGCAACATAAATAAATTGTAAAAAGAAAGCTGTTCAAAAATAGGGGTATGGAGAAGCAATGTAACTTCTTTTAGGCAGATTTTGAAAGAGATATACATAAAATAAAGAATTACTGGTTGCAACGTGTAATTCCAAACTGATTTGTTGTGATCTGGAACATGAAAAACCTACTTAGAAGACTCCCCCTCTCCAGACACGTTGGTCTATAATATCCCTGTATGGTGTTCAGCCAGATCCTGTGCCAAAGAGTTAGGGCAGCTCTTAGTTCCCTGATGTAGTAAAGAACTTGGTGGAAGAACAAGTGAGATGAGGGCATGACAGTAATGAAAGTCTAGAACATGAAGCCAAGTAGTTCAGTTACTTCTTGAAATCTTGTATTTTGCTGCACACAAGCACTAGGGAAAAAGAAAAAAAAATAAAAAAGCAGCCTTAATCTATTAATGGAACACTTAAATTGTTTTATTAACATCTGCCAATCCTTTAGCAATAGCTCTACAGCAAAGCCAAGTGATTTTTGTCGTGTATCATATGTATTTTTTAAAGATGAGTAAAGGGTATCTCCCAGGCTTGCTCTGGCTGTCATACACAGGCATTCAAAACCCTAAATAAAACTGAAAATACAGTTTCATTCTAGCCTGTTACTTCACTGTTCTCCTAGCACTTTGACCCTTTCTTTAAAGATGAAAGTGTTTCCAGTCTAGAACAAGAAACCTAAAAGTATGTAAGATTACATTTAGAATATAAAAACATAAGGTCTGCAGATTTTGTACTCAGGAACTACTTCTTGGATTTATTAATATGTAGCCAGACCGGCACAACCAGGGAGCTCCACTATAAGGACATGCCCTTTGAAATTCACAGACTTAGGACTGTTCATAAGCAGAACTAGATCTTCTCATTGAATGAAGTGAGAGAGAAGAGGAAAGCTGTGATACTTGTAAAGAGAAAAGCAGTGTACGGTGAAGTAAGGAAAGGAGGGTGCGACAGCAGGGGACTGCTGTGGTAAAGATGGTATCAGCTGGAAAGAAGGAAACAGTTGCCAGCCACAGGTTGTGCCAGAAGGACATTTGCAGGAAGAATCAAACACACAACCAACCGGTAACTTCTACAGATGACTGTGTGAAGGGTTCGGGCTGGTTTGTAGTGTCTCTTCCCTTCCTCTTTGGTCGCATGCGGAATGTCTGTAACCACCTCTCAGTAACAATAGCATGTGTAAGCTATTTGCACTTCTGATAGGAAGTTCAGAATTGCAATAGTAACAATTTACAACATCTGTGAAGTCTTATGCTGTGTGGCATTCATAGCATTACATTAAATATTTCTGGCAGGTAATGTGGTTTAGTTGTAAGGTAGTTGTAGGGTATTACTGTTCAAGAGGAAAGATAGTTTATTTTGCTTGGTTTTGTTTTCTCTGTAGTTATCTAGATTATAACACCTAACCAAATGTTTAACCAAAATATAGATAAAGATTTCTCATTTGTCATAAAGAACAGACAAGTCAAAAAAATTGATGAGTCCCTTAAGAATGAAGAGAGGTAACTGCTGGGTTGAAATTGTGTAGCTTTCTTACCCAAAAAAATGGTAGAAACTTCCTGTTGTGCAAGACAGATTTGGATAAATATCTCCCAATAATGCCAAAATCTGGAAACTTTTACTCCAGGATTCCTAGAGAAGATCGCTACAGCATCGCTACAGGCTTAGGGAAGTGTGGCTGGAGAGCTGCCTGGCAGAAAAGGACCTGGGGGTGCTGGTCAACAGGTGGCTGAACATGAGCCAGCAGTGTGCCCAGGTGGCCAAGAAGGCCAAGGGCATCCTGGCTTGTGTTAGAGATGATGTGACCAGCAGAAGCAGGGAGGTGATTGTCCCCCTGTACTCAGCACTGGTGAGGCCACACCTTGAGTATTGTGTCCAGTTCTGGGCACCTCAGCACAAGAGAGATATCGAGGTGCTGGAGCGAGTGCAGAGGAGGGCAATGAAACTGGTGAGAGGCCTGGAGAATAAGTCTTATGAGGATCGATTGAGGGAGTTGGGATTGTTTAGTTTGAGGAAGAGGAGACTGAGGGGAGACCTCATCACTCTCTACAACTGCTTGAAAGGGCACTGTAGAGAGGTTGGTGCTGGTCTCTTCTCACAGGCAATTAGCGACAGGACAAGAGGGAATGGCTGCAAGCTGCAGCAGGGTAGGGTTAGGCTGGACATGAGGAAAAAGTTTTTCACAGAGAGAGTGGTCAGTCAGTGGAATGGGCTGCCCAGGGAGGTGGTGGAGTCACCATCCCTGACTGTGTTTAAGAGTAGATTAGATGTGGTGTTGAGGGATCTGGTGTAGGGGAGAACTTGTAGAGTAGGGCTGATGGTTGGACTTGATGATCCCAAGGGTCTCTTCCAACCTATGATTCTATGATTACCTCTCAAAATGTGTATTTGTAACTCCTCTACTGTCTATTTTCATTGTCTTTTCAGGTGATGTTTTTCAAAAGAAAATATTTAGTGGGAGAAACCTTTGTTTCCAGAATGCATGAACTATAGACCAATGTGGGCCACAAAGAGCAAGAAAGAGAATGTTCAGCTGCAGATGAACCATTGTACAGTGACTTTGTTCTCCAGCACTCTAAATGAGGTAGTCAACGTGCTGAAGCAGGCAATGGGAGAATTTGGCTCTAACATGTTAATAATTTTTGGCACCACATTTTTAGAGAAGCACATTTTTTAGGGAAAAGGCAATCATTCAAAGCAAAATGGTAGCTTTTTATGTGACGGTGCCACCTGAGAAAAATACCTTTGCAGTTTTCTTAGCAGAACACAGTAACAGATATTAAGTTGCTTGCTGAAGAGGAAAAAGTAATGAAATTAATGACCTCGAATCCAATTAGGATGCAAAAGGATTAAAGAATTTAAGAGTCTAAACTGAGAGAATTTGATCAATCCAAGGAAAAGCTATCAAAAATGTATTTCTCTCAACACCAGAAGGGGCTAGTGGTATGCTATTTTCATCATAAGACCTCCTGGAAATGGGGAGTATCCACTGCTGAAAAATCAGAACCTATTTTCATAAGTTAAACTAGATTTCGTAGAACAATTTACAGATGTTGGTTTGTCTGCTTTTTCTGCAGTATATTGCTAAATATAGGGTATTCAACTATTTCTTCCTGTTTATACTGTGCTTTGCACATTGCTGGCTGCATTACTGTTTGCTTCTTTCCCAAACTTCCTTCTTTTGTGTCTGGTTGCAGCTGACACCAAGGTCTAACAAGGCCACAGAGAGCAGCTATATGTGCTTCATGGTGGTATTACAAAACCTCTTCATGTTGGAACTGTTTGTTTCAGGCTGATACAAAGGTAACAAACAGACTTAGTAAAATGTAATTTTACAAAACATAAATATTTTGGTCAGTTTTTGTCTTTTCAGTGTGAACAAACTGTGTTTTCCATCCTTTCTCTGCCTTTGCCACTGTCCTTCATAGTTCCCTGTCAAAGACTAATGCTGTGTAGCAACTCTGGTAAGACCACAGAGAATATGGAACAAAGGCAGAAGGATCATTCTAGTTCTGTAAAAGTGCAGTGAAATCAGTACCATGAGGCATAAGCAAAGTCTCAGCTTTGCACCCTGGCTATGACCCCTTGTCGTAACTGCTGGGAGCATTACTGCTGCTTATTTCGATAAGGAACTTTTGGTTGAGAAAAAGCTGGTGCAACTCTGGGAGACCCAGAGAAAAGACTGGGAAAATACCTGCTTCTTGTCTGTACCAGGTTTTCCACACTTGTGAGTGGCAGTGTGGCAGTGGCAGACAGAGGCAACAGACTTTCCAGTGGTTTGAGTTGTTGGAGCCTATTACTAGGGTTCGGTGGGAGGTGGTGCCATAGAGAGCAGTGGCTGGGGGCTGCCCACTAAAGCCCACCTGAGTGGGTTGTTCCATCTCATAGAGCCACCTACCACTGTCCTGCTGGAGAGAAGTCCTTCCTTAGTTGACCCTTGGGAATTCAGGTTATTCCTTGGAGGCTCATGGAGCAAGAATTCAATGTCTAGTTTTTCTGGGGATAACCAAGTAATTCAGTGTAATTGTAGGGTACATGAAAATAAAGGAATCATGATGAATTCTTATCATGTCTGAAATTAAATAAGCATAAAACAAATATGAAGAACAACAGTTAATAGGGCTTTCTAGAAAGATCTTGTAGTAATTCTTTCCACTCTACCCTCTTTGTAGTCTCTTAAGCACTTTTAGGCATAGTAAGTATATTTCCAAGCAGCAAAGGAAATGGTTTTTCCTAAAGAGGTCCTTTATCTATTTCATCCTTCTGTCTGATACTGTGATCTGTATCAGATGATTGAGAGCTGACCAACCATGTTTAAGTGCTCTTCCAATGTTCTGAGTCTCCCATCTTACCACTGTCATGTAAAAAGTACATGCCATTTAATACAACCACAAAATCTTCTTGCCCATGGCTCATTACTAAGGGCACCTCCTGTTTTTTTCTGCCAAGTATCCTGCTGAGTGGATTTAAAAGACTACCCTGCCCATCTGAATGATCAAATCCATACAGTCTGTTCTCTGTGCTATTGCAACTTGGTAGGATTAACAAAAGAAACATAAATTCCAGCACTATTAGGTAACAATGACATCAATGGACTAAAGGCCTGTGGTTTTAGTGTTAAAATACAGAAAAATACCTTTTTACTTTTTAGAATAATTCCTTTTTATTTTTTAGAATAATTAAACATTTCAGAGAACCAGACTTTAGTCCGAGAAATTCTAATTCTATTTTGTTCTGTTCTATTCTATTCTATCATATCCTTGAATGCACCGAGAGGAGGGCAACAGAGCTGGTGAAAGGGCTAGAAGGAATGTCCTATGAAGAATGGCTTAGGACTTTGGGCTTATCTGGTTTGGAGAAAAGGAGCCTGATGGGTGACTGCATTGCTCTCTACAGCTTCTGAGGAGGGGAAGCAGGGAGGGAAGTGCTGAGGTCTTCTCCCTGGGACCCAATGATAAGACGTATGGAAATGCTTCAAAGTTGCACCAGAGGAGACTCCGACTGGACATTAGGAAGCATTTCTTTACTGAGAGGGAGTTCTAACACTGGAACAGGCTTCCTAGAGAGGTGCTTGATACCCAAACCTGACAGTGTTTAAGAGGCATTTTGGATAATGCCCTTAGTAACCTGCTTTAACTTAGTCAGCCCTGAAGTGGTCAGGGAGTTGGGCTAGATGATCATTGTATGTCCCTTCTCACTAACATTATTCTATTCTATTCTATTCTATTCTATTCTATTCTATTCTATTCTATTCTATTCTATTCTATTCTATTCTATTCTATTCTATTCTATTCTATTCTAATATGCTGCAGCCTAACTCCCTGATTAATTTACCTCACTTCTTGATGCAACTTCATCCTTTGTTCTACACTGGCAAGTCCTCACTGGCACTCATCTTCTGCTAAACAGAACAAAACTGCCCTGGATACATGAAACAGAGATGTAATTTCAGTGGTAGCTATTGACAACCAAGTTAAAATTAGGAGGATTTCTGGATTATATTTATGCTAATAAAAATATTTTTATTACTTTTTTTTATCCTTACATATTACTGAAAAAGGACTGTTTAGACCAGATACACAAAGGTACTTATGGATCATGGATTAAGGCAGGTGTCTAGATTGCCACTAAAATTGATAGTAATTTGGCACTTTTGTAGGAGCTTTTGAGGACTTTAATTCTTCTGAGCATGTGCATTACAAGAGAGAGTGGTGAAATAATTGGCTGCTTTTTTCTCCTCTCCATCCTTCAGTGCATGGGGTGAACCTGTTCACAGCTGTGTAGAAGAAATGCTAATATTTTTACAGAAGTTCTTAGAAGATCTCTTGTGCATAGGGCAGGAATAGAAATGATGGCTACCTAATGACAATAAGAAAGTATTAACTGGCCCCTGTCTCTGTTGCAAAACTCTCCTATGATGATCGCCAGGTTGCTTCAAACAAACTTTCCGCAGGTAAGCCATTACCTCTGTGTTCTTTGCTTTTGCTTGCCTTACTTAGACAGCTCTGAATGCTTAGAAATTTTGACCATTCAGAAATGCAACCAAAGCCCCTAGGATCAAACTGCTGAGCCTTCAGAGTACTAGAGGTTAACTCCTACACTGTGAAAAAATGGTGATAAAGTAGAAGCAGGCCTCAAATTTGCTGAATGTTGTCTTTGCCTTTGTGCTCAGTAATATTTGCTTCACAGAGGTGCTACAAGATTAATTTATGTTTGTGAAACGGACCATACAGTGATGAAAACTGGCAGGCAATGATGATAGTGATTCTCTTTGCTTTAGAGCAAGAGTCGAGGAGTATGCAGTGAATATTATTTTGGCTAAAGAAGAAGTTAGAGAAGTTAGGTTTCTGGTCTTCTGCCTCAACAAAAGATTATTACATTATTGCCTAGGTTATTTAATTCTTATTCTTCTCCTCAGTAACTCGGTAACTTAGAATGCAAAAGGTTTGGAAAGGGTATTCCACAATACTTCAGCTTTTCTCAGGAAGAGTGTGAGCAGTCAACTGGTGTTTTCCCAGGGCAGATATGAAGAATAGCAGCAACTCCTGCCTTCCTCAAGCCTTTGAACATTACAGGGTGTCTCCAGTCCCGTTTTAAAGAAGTAGGTATTAGTTTCTGTTTGAAAGTAGCTTTTATCCTCTCTTAAAAAAAGGTCTGTAAGAAAAACATTTCGAGTTCAGAGAGCTTTCTGAGATCGAAAAGACAGATAATGTTGGTGAAGGGAACTTGCAGAAAATCAGGATCACGATAAAGTGTGTTTATCACGATTTGACTGCTTATTTAGATTACTTCATATCCCACAGAAGGCATGCCTTTCTTTAAGTGCTGCTATGTGCATCTTCAAGTTAATACAAATGCAAGTACACTTAAGTAGATTATTCCAAGAGCCCAATGGTTTACATGGATAGTGATTTGGCAAGGCCATGAAGTATGGATTTGATTATGATGGCAGCCTCTAATTGTTAGATATCCTGACACCTAGTGGAATGTATTGCTCCAAGCAGAATATCTGGCTTCATCTGCCTGTACAATGACTGAGGAAATAAAGGGAGTTCAGTGTCTCATTCTTGGATGCAATAGCAAGATAGTCACCTGCCTAAGCAATGCATTAAATAAAATCTGAAAAGAGAAGAATTTGGCCTGAGCACAGCCCCGTGCTCACAAAGCTGGTTGCAAAGTGGTGCAAGGTCTCTGATCTTTCTGGGTTTGAACTTGGAATGGTGGAAAGCAAATGTCACTCCAGTCTTCAAAAAGGGCAAGAAGGAGGACCCGGGTAACTATAGACCGGTCAGCCTCACCTCTATTCCTGGGAAGGTAATGGAAAAACTTACCCTTGGTGATGTCTCTAGGCATAGCAAGGATAAGAAGGTCATAAGAGGCAGTCAACATGGCTTCACCAAGGGGAAGTCATGCTTAACCAATCTGATTGCCTCTATGAAGACGTAACCAGGTGGATAGATGATGGTAAAGCAGTGGATGTGGTATACCTTGACTTCAGTAAAGCATTTGACACAGTCTCCCACAGCATCCTTGTAGCTAAACTGAGGAAGTGTGGCCTCGATTATAGGGTAGTGAGGTGGATTGTGAACTGGCTGAAGGATAGAAGCCAGAGAGTGGTGGTCAGTGGGNCATGGCCAAGAAGGCCAATGGCATCCTGGGGTGTATTGGAAGGGGGGTGGTTAGTAGGTGGAGAGAGGTTCTCCTCCCCCTCTAGTCTGCCCTGGTGAGACCCCATCTGGAATATTGTGTCCAGTTCTGGGCCCCTCAGTTCAAGAGGGACAGGGAACTGCTTGAGAGAGTCCAGGGCAGGGCTAACAAGGTGATTAAGGGTATGTTAAGGGTGAGTGTCAAGAGGATGGAGCCAGGCTCTTCTCAGTGACATCCAATGATAGGACAAGGGGCAATGGCTGCAAGCTGGAACATAGGAGATTTCAGTTAAATATAAGGAAAAATCTCTTCACAGAGTGACTGAACACTGGAAGGGGCTACCCAGGGAGGTTGTGGAGTCTCCTTCTCTGGAGACATTCAAAACTCGCCTGGACGCGTTCCTGAGTGATCTGATCTGGGTGTTCCTGCTCCGGCAGGATGATCTTTCAAGGTCCCTTCCAATCCCTGATATTCTGTGATTCTGTGATTCTAGTCACAGATGTAAAGCATTGGAGCGACTTGGATTGAGAGTGTCTAAGGGATTTGAACCTGCATCTACAGTGTGTACTCTGTAACTTGCAATTAATTAGCAATTTGCCCGTGTCCTTGTTTTCGTCTGTTTTCCATCGTGCCTTTCTGTGTTGCATGGAATAATTAAGCCTTTGATGGACTGAACATAGCGACAGTGTATGAACCCAAGGCAAACTAGGAATATAGGAGTCCTGTATCCGTTCACAAGCTGGCTGTGCTCTCTCTCAAGGCTTGATAGATATTCCTACTTTTCCTATTTCAAATATATCCCAGAAACTTTTTTTCTCTCCTTTTTATTTTGGGTATTTTTGTTCTCTTTTAATCTGGTGACATTATTGCATTTAATTTAAATAAATTCCTGATCTTTCTTTCTGTGATATGAACAAGGCAAATTATTTTAGTGTCTTCTCAGAAGGCAGGACCTGGTTGCTCCTTTACATGCATCTGTTTCAGCTCAAAAATGTATATATTTGTCAAACACAAGTATTCTGCAAGCAAGGACAGATATAGTCCCACCATGATTTGTACAGCAGCTTTTTACATCTCTATCTACTGGACTACTTTGGCTGATACCTCATAAGATCATATAAATATTATGTGGATTTTAATGGCTTTATCACATTGGTATTATATGGAATTATTTATTAGTCTGTATCAATGTATCATTCCACACTTTGCGCTAATTATTAATCCAGGCCTTGAAGTCAGTCAGTTTTCCCTGGCTGATTTCCTGCTTTACTTTGGTGGTGTGACTCTCAGCTTCATATTTTCAGCACAATTCACTCTGTTTCTGCATTTACGCTGTATCATTGGCCAGAACTAATGGTTTTGTTTTCATAACCTGCCTACAAGCTCTATAGCTCAGTTCCCAATGACAACCAGAACCCCAGGCCATCACTAGTGCTGCAGCCACAAAGCTGTAGGTGGTAGTAGAGACATTGCCATTCAGTAATAGCAGCTCAGTAGTAATAACACAGCGCTCGATCAGGGGGTGCAGGCAGGGGAAGTACCAGCAAATATCTAAAGACTCTATTCCTCCAGGGCAGTACTTCGGCACAGTGGTGAGAACTTGTGAAGGAAGAAAACTGCATGTGGTGGGAGAAACTGCTGGCTGTGCACAACAGGTGATGAAAGCTTAGGTAGAGGCCTCTGTGCACCGAGGCTGGAGGGCTGGATTGTTGTGAAAGGCCGAATAAGTATGATCACACTGATAACCCAGGGTAAGGAGGTGGAACATAGCACTGCGCAGTGGGCTCTGAGGCTCTGAATTTGCCCCTAGTGAATTTGCCATCCTGTCCCATGGCCCCTGGAGGTGGGAGAGAAACACGGTGACACCAAAAAGGTCAATAGGAGTAGGGCTCAGTGGACTGGGAGAGCTGTGCTGAAGAGCCATGCACTTTTGGGCACTTCTTAAAGACGTGCAGCCAGGTGCAGTCCTCTCACACCACAACTGTGTAAATATACTAGGACAAAATCCTGGAAATGATCAGGCATTGTTACTTTGCACAGGGAAAAATAAGAACACGAGAGTGATGTCCATTACTCAGAAAAGTCACTGCAGTGGGTTGCAAGAAATACTTAGAAGACCTTTTGATGCAGGGACAAAGGACTACAGAGGTAAGTCCTACTGTCTCTGGCCTCTTGAGGGCCCGTGATACCACATTACTTCACTCTGGTAACCAGAAGTGCCTCTGCTTGACAGAACTCTTGACAGTGGCGGTACCAGCAGTGTCATATATAGATGGCTGAGCTTCATGGCAGAAACCAGACTGACGCAAGTTAAGGACTTGCAGAGTCTGCTGTCAGCTAGTGGCCTCCAATTTCTTGCTGCTGCGTTTTGGCCTCAAGAACCAATCTGGAAGAACTCCATGAATGGCCTGGTGGTTCCTCTGTCAGGAACCCCATCCTCACACTTCATTTCTGTGCCAAAGCACACCGGGAAGTGCCTCAATGAAATCTCAGCGTTTAGCTCCAACTCTGTCTTTGTCATACCCAGGAGTCCTCCCGATCCCTCATGGCGGGGGAAAGCAAACTCGCTTCGCGGCGCGTCTGGGAGCACGCCAGGGGGGTGCTGCAGCCCTGCTGGCGGCAGCCGGAGAGGCAGGGAAAAGCTGCGGGTGCGTAATTTCAGGATGACCATGAACACATCAAAACCTTTGAATCCTGCTCCACAGCCGGGAGCTCCGCTGCCCCCAGCGCCGCTATCCCCCTCGCTCCGGCGGGAAGCGGAGAGCAACCCGCTTGACGGCGGCGGCGCTGGACGCCGTTGCCCGCCCCGTCCCGTTCGCGCCCGTTTCCCCGTTGCCGCCAGGGGGCGCTGCGACGCC
>VZTM01041539.1:51242-106081 GCA_013400555.1 Jacana jacana | reverse complement strand
GCCCTTGGGGCTTCGTCCTTGCCCTTCCCGGGGGGCGGCTGCCCCGCCTCGGGCCGCCGCCTTCGCCCTCGTCGGGCGCGTAAATCGCGCCCTGCGGCGAACAGCGCTGGGGGTGAGGCACAGCCGTCGCGCTGCCCCTCTTCGGGGGTTGTGAGGTGGTTTCTAACAGGCTTGGCGGACCCTGGCTGAGAGCAATCTGCG
The DNA here is from genome assembly GCA_013400555.1 of Jacana jacana. Classification (NCBI taxonomy): domain Eukaryota; kingdom Metazoa; phylum Chordata; class Aves; order Charadriiformes; family Jacanidae; genus Jacana; species Jacana jacana. Next base: position 105,880 of record VZTM01041539.1, on the reverse strand, counting down.
TGCTCCAGGAGCTCCTGTTTTCTTGTCTTGTGCAGTCTTTTCCCCTTCCCTTATCAGGTGATTTATTANGCAAGCGGCTTGGGCGTGAATGTGGATTATACATATGTGTGTATATATATTTAAGATATGAGGGAGAAAACGCGCTGCACGGCGTTGGTGCTCCCTCTCCGCTCCGGCATGTCGCGACTGAGGAAGGGCCCGAAGCGACCCGGCGTTCTCGGCTTGCGGAGGGGGCGCCGGCCCGGGGCCTGCCCCAGCNTTTTTTTCTAATTTTATCTGACTCTCCTAAAGCCTGTGCTGATGTAACCGTCAAAGTCAACCTGGAGCCACAGAATTGTTCTCTCTTCATTGAGGAGTTAAATGTCTCCAACCTGCCTGAGCTCAGCAGAGACTGCGTTAAATTGCTCACTGCGTATTACTCAGTTTGCCTGTTATTTTGTGAAAGATGCAATATAACTTCTACTTTTTCTAGAAACGAGTTCATACGGGATGTATAGTATATCTTAAAGTTCCATTTCATGTTACCCTGTCTGTTGTGGAAGTGGTCAATGAAAGAATCTGGAGGGGAGGAAAAGAATCCTGCTTCAGTGTAGTGTTTGAGAGTAGAGTAAGTATTCAGGGAATTAAAACAACTTATTTTTGTCAGTGTAAAAGAATGGCAGTGTTAAATGCAAACAGACTGGTATTTCCTGATTCCTAAATTTCTCAAGACAAATTATTTTATACTTTTTTTTTTTCTTCTTCCCTATTTTACTTCAGGTGCTTTCCGATACAATAAAAATGAAGGCCTGTAAAGAGAATTACCTAAAACTCTCGAGTGTAGCACAGTCAGAACTTCATTTTGTGTAGCTGTACGTGTTCGTTGCATGAAGTACTTCATCCCTGCTGTCGGGCAGTGTTCTCGAGTTCCTGAAACACTTGATAGCCATCACTGAGTTAGTTAATTTTGTAATAACTTTTAGCCACCTGTTTGTACAGGGCTGCCGGCTTGGACTGGTGTATACATCTTGGTGCTGGGAAACTTTTGAGTATACTTTAGCCTTTCTTCAGAATTGGAATTTAAGCCAAACTTTAGGATCCCTTAGAACTTTGAAGATTTCATTTTTTTAAAAGCTTCAGTAGTTGTGCAGGTTATGGCTGATTTCACTGAGAGTCGGTCGAAATCACGGCTCAACATTATTTTCCTACCGAACCTTCCTTTTCTACTTCCAGCCCTTTTAGAGCTGTTTGGAAAGTTTGTATACTATTTAGACGTTGAGGAAAGAACTGGCACATTCATGTAGGAGAAAACTTTCAAAATTATATGTTAAGCAAAAAGTGACCAGAATTGTTTGAAAAAACACACACAAAGCAAAACACCAGTAAAACGCCCACATTTTCTGGAATGACCATACAGAAAAAAGCTTTTTTTTTTTTAACAAAGAACGGTCAATGAGAATAGTAGGAGATGTTTGCATGTATTTTACTGTTTACTTTTGTTATTTAAAGTGGTGTGTTTTGGTAAGCAGCAGTAGTTTAAGGCTGTAGGAGGATATAGGCTTGCAAGAAGCTTAGACCTCTTCTGACAACTACGGTGGGAACAGGAAACGCTTTGCTTCTTCAGTACACAGCCTGCAAGGCAGCAACTAATAATAGTATATAAAACTGTTTGGAAAATGAAGCCGGAAATCTTTCTAGTAGTTTATAGGGTCAACTGCTTTTAACAATCTGGGCAGAACTGTCAATCAATAAAAAGCAGGTGAGGCAACGCTTATCAGACTCTGAGCAACGTTTGCAGTTCTGCTCTTCCCCTACCCCCAGAAGCAGTTTTTCCTCCTAGTAGGCAAAGTTGGTTCTGCTTGCTTAGATTCATGCTAATATCAATATTAATACTGGCATAATAATGTATGGCTAAGGCATTTAATCGAGATTGATAATGATGTCTTCACAGCTTCAAGGTGAAAATGAGCTTGATCTAAAGAAAAAACTTGAGCTCAGTGCAATAACGGTGCATTAATTGTGATTGAGGAGCGTTTCTGAAACAAATGCACAGGAGCAAACACGTACAGGGTAGCCAGGTCTAAGCCAATGCTGTAACCTAGTTGGAAGATGAGCTTGAGTTTTAGGACAGTTTGGTTGTAAACCCTTCTTGGGCATCTTTCTGTTGGTCGCTCAGCTTTGTAAAGCGCTTTATAACTGGAACGTGCCAAAGCCACTGTTATCACCTCTCTGATACAGTATCTCCTAATAGGGGGTGTCTCCCCGTTTTTAAAATGCTGTTCCCTTGGTGGTTTTATAATACCAGTACATAACGTTTGAAGGAGGATGGCCTCCAGGCATTATTGCAACACAAATAATGTGACAAGAGGAAGCAGGTATCAGGAAATGAACAGGTGGGAAGAGATGAACTTTTTCCCTAAATGTGTTCCTAAGGAGAGGTGTCCTGGGTCTTTTTGGCAAAACGGCCAGTGCTTGAGGTCAAAGTGTTTCTTCTGGAGAGCTGTATTATTCATACAATAAATTACATTCTTATTTTACATTCAAATACTTCTGTACTTCTTCTAGAAGCAGATGAGTGTGTATCAATTCATCATTGTCACTAGTAGGAAATGGTTCCATGTGGATATTTCTGTGTGCTGTATTAAACTTGTGTATTTGGCAGAAGGATGCAATGGCTTGTGCATGAAAAAGCATAATACTTCCTGACTTTGTAATTGAAGGGAGGAGGTTTTATGCTCACCTGGGAAATCATTGTGTAAGGGAAATTAACTTGTACAGATGTGATCTTGGTTACAAAGAGACTGTTTGCAGCTTTGGCAGGAATTGTGTGTGTGCATGCTTGTCACCCAGCCTTGTGATGGGGATTCCCAGCTCTCTGGAAGGCTTTGATTTACTCTGGCATGCATGAGGGTACAGAGATGAGTGTCTTCTAAAAGGGGAGGGAGATGGTCTTTATATTACGGTTTTGAATGGTGTCTTAGAGAAATGGCATATATTTGGTAGTTCTCATAATGCAAGAAACAAGCAATAGTAAAATTTAAAACTAGGGAGAGCAGTGTAAAGTAAGAACTCTGCTTTCCTGGTATTTTCTTTTTCTCTCCAGTACATATAAATATGTACTTATCCAGGTAAAACAGGACACTACCCTTTTGTATCTAAAGCAGCATAAGATGCCACTGTAATTTTTAAAGCTGGAATAGATAACATAGATTCTACTCCGAGATGAAATTGCTAAATGTTTTGTATTAATGTTATCTCTAATTGCTTCTGCCATATCAAATGTATTAAGTCTTTCCAGCATTGAAAAGTCTGTTTTTCTTTTTTCTTTTATTTTTTCTCTTTAGAACTGTGATATCAGATACTTGTTAGTGATGGAAATGTAACCATGTGCTTCTGTTTAGTGTTTCTGTGTATGTATGTACATTTAGGAATAGAAATGGAATGTAAACTTGTAACTTTCCAAACTAAGAATCAGCTTGTGATTGGTTTCCCATACAACTAGTTTATGAATATGCCCCGGAATGGGGACTGCTGGGAAAGGGCGTTTAAGTTGGGTGTAGCTTGGTATTTTAGCTAAGTGACCTTGGTGGCTGGGTGGAGGTGGGGAAGACCACCCTATTTTCAGCTGTGTGTTCCCACCATTTCTCATCTGCTCCAACAAGCAAGTAGAGGAAGATAAAGTGTTCTGTTTTTTAAGGGTCACCTTTCTGTTGGTTTAACTCCGTGACTTGGCTTGCTGCAAGGGAGGTGGTAGAAATGCAGGGAGATGGAAGGGAGGCTGCAGCCTGCAGAAATGCTTTGCTGCTGGGTTAGTTTGGCTGCAATGTAAGATGTCCCCTGTATTGGAAAAGAGCTATTGTGTTTTAAGTTTGTGGCCAGGTCATTTTGCATAATTTGATATATCCTGGCCAGGCTGTTTGCAAAGCTCAGATTTCAGAGGTGTGTGTATTTCAATATCTCCTCTGTGAGAACAGAAAGGGAGATGAGCAAAGTTATGGAGGGGGATAAGGGTTTCCTGCTTGTATTGAAATATATTTGTTTTAGGTCTCAGTTTTGGGAAAACATCCCAGAAGTTTTAAAGGCTAAGAAACAAGGGGGAGGTAACCTATAGGAATAGTAGCTTCAAAAGTGTGTCCGTAAAACATTAAATCCTGTGTTGCAGAGGAAAAACAAAGTTTGTTTAAATCAAGTGTGCTTTTAAGTTCTGGTTCGTATTGCTATCTCAGTGTAACGGTTCGGATTAAGATCTTGCCAGTTGTGCATTAACGCATAGATCAGTTTGAATGAAGTTGGTTGTAATTAAAAATTCTAAAAAGAGAAATCTAAGTGTCTAATTTTAGAAGGTGGTGACATCAAGTGTTTTTTTCTTTTTTCTTCACAGGTTGTCTTGGAGTGGAGTAGAGACCAGTATCATGTTATGTTTGATTCATACAGAGACAATGTTGCTGGCAAATCATTTCAGAATCGGTGAGCTTTACTTGCAGTTGACAGTATTGCACGTTTTACTGTTCAATTAATTTTCAAATATTCAAATCAGATATTCTAGAAAAAGTAACATACTGTTGACTAGGACCTTCTTGCAACTTCTTTAAACTGAAAGACTGTCGGTTTAGATTAGATATTAAAAATTCTTTATTCTGAGAGTGGTGAAACACTGGAACAATTTTCCCCAGGAAGCTGTGCGTGTCTCATCTTTGGAGGTGTTCAAGGCCAGGCTGGATGGGGCTTTGGGCAACCTGGTTTAGTGGGAGGTGTCCTGGGCCATGGCAGGGGGGTTGGAACTCGATGATCTTTAACATCCCTTCCAACTCAAACCATTCTATGATTCTGTGATGCTAAATCTGTCTCTAAAACTTAGTTGTTTTAAAACAGTGAGTTTGTGCTTAGTATCCCAGCGTGGAAGATTTTTGGCATTTGAAAGCTCTAGTCAGATAAGTTTACATTTTAAATGTGTTTAATAATTCATACAGTCTCTAATGAAACATGAAAATGGTTCTAATGTTAACAATAAAGGGAGGTCATGACATATTTTCCATTTTAAGATAGGAAAATACAAGTACTGTTCCTGTGTGCTTAAAATTTCAACTTTCAGTGGTTCTAAAAGTTATTTTTCCCTTACCTGACATTTTCTGTGACATCTCTTGAGGGACGTTATTTTAATAGAGAAGGCACAGAGCTAGTAAGAAGAAGCTTTTTAAAGCTGAGCACATGGGAGATGTCACAGCAAGTTGGAAACCAAGTCATACGGTTTGTGACAGTTGTGTTAACTGCTGTGTGACTTGTGGTTTCATCACTCGTGTCTGAATAGTTGTGGGGTCTGTTGCTCAGGAAGTCAGTGGACTGTGAATTGGTAGGTGGAAGAAGCTACTAAGGCGATATCATCTGACTCTTGAGTTTCGATACACTTAACTGGAAAAAAAAAACAACCCACCCTGAGATCAGATCCTTAATCTGCCTTGAGGTTTCCTGAATCATGGGACATTAGAAATGATTGGATCGGTTTGTCACACTTCAGCTGGTGCAAGATAACTCTGTAGAAGTACATGGCATGGTGTTGTGAATCCTACATACTTTATCCCCCTCCTCCCTTTTCCAAAGTATGACAGATGGAAGCAGAGTGATACAGCTCATAGAGACGATTAGCTTAATGTTTACATGTTTCTGAAGTACTAAAGGGAAAGCATGGCAGCTTGTTCCTGTCAGTACTAAAATGCCTGACTTTGTGATGGTTTAGTACAGTGTTTTTAGAAAGAGATCAAGTTTATCCAAAGCAAAATCACAGATCTTACTGGTGTGATTGTAGGTGTAGTCAGTTTCCGCTTCTGTGGTGTTTTCTTCAGTTTGGTTGTGTAAAGCATTCCTTGGCTAGCATTGATTTCTGTGAGTTGTGAGCAAAATATCCAGTGCCTGGGGAGGAGCTGTAGCCTCCCTGAGCAAAAGTTTTCATGATGGGTGCTTAAGTTATTCCAGTTCACCCATATGTTTTTAATACTCTTATGTCGAGCATGACAGGGAGGTTTGTTGTGGTACTTGTGTGCAGATAAGAACTTCTTGTAAAAATTCATATCACAACGTGTCTTTGCAGAGACATACTCCGAGATGACTATTAACTTTTAGAAGTCCCTTGTCAGGGGTTCAGTTTGTTTTTATTATTAAACTTCACAAATGCAGTTATTGACCCCGACTTGCATTATGCACTGTATCATTAGTCGTTTGATGGCGTCTTTAAGGCTGATAACAGTGCAACATGTAGGGTGTCACCTGGTTTTTGCATAAACCAAGGAATGGGGACTTGCAGTTTTGATCCTACCTTATCTATTGATTTTACTGAGGTCATATTTTAGTGTTAGAGAAAAATATTTAGAGATGGAGAGCAGGAAACAACTTGGTTTGTAAAGTAAGCCAATCCACTGCTTAGTGGAGAGTAAAAGCTGCATGGCCTTTAGGAAATATTAATGGACCTTCAATTGAATTAGCTGTACTGTTATCCTCTAGGAGCTTTGCAAGAAAATGTCTTTGTTTTACTTAAACAGTTGTGTTATAAACATCTATAAAGAAAATCTCAGTGTAAAATGTAGACAGATTTATGCATATGGTCAAGCTCATTTTGATTATGAACTCAAAACTTCTTCCTGAGTAAGATAAACCCAATGATGTTGCTGGCATCATTTGTTACACCTGTTGAATGCTCTTCTTTGCCAGACCAAGACTTCTTGCTTTGCCTTGAAGTTTAGCAATTCATTGGGTTTCTGTTTCCCTCCTTTTGTTTGTTCTTTGGCATCCCAGTTGTTGCACTTCTGAGGTAATCACATCAGCTACTAAACTTGTAGCCCTGACTTTAACAGAGTTTTAGAGGAGTAGAAATTCCAGGGCTTTTTAGCAAGCCGCTTGATCTAAACCTATTTTTGAAGACTCAGTTTTGGTAAGAAAGTAAAAGGGAGAGAAGGAAACTAAATAATGGAGTTGCATGCATGAGAGCCATGGACAAGAGCTCTATTTTCTACCAGCAAATTTTGTGTTTTGGCAAATGCTGAAGTATAATTTTGCTATTCCAGGGCATGGCCAAATCATGCTTACAACTCCAAAATACGTCTGGAAACAAAATATGAAGGAACAATCCTCAGCTTTTAAAATGTGCAAACTGATTTCAGTGTGGTACAGCAAGTGAGAGCTCTGAGTCATTGGGGAGCTGTTAATTGTTGAAAGAGAGGCTGGAGGGAGAAAAAGGTGTACAAATTAGGGAGCCAAGAGGTACTGGAGTGGGAATAGCAATGAAAGAGTTGAGTTGCTGTTGGTGGACAATTAGAGATGCCTAAGAGGCAGGAGGGCTGGTAGGTTTACAGTGGGGAGCTTAAGGGTGTAATAGAGTCATTTATAAAGAGGCTCAGCAAAGTTGAAGATCACTGTATGGGAGCTTGGGACTGATCCAGAGGCCTCTGTGCTCCTTCAGCAACTCTGCCATGAGAAGACAAAGCCTCATTGTCTCAGCATCCGGTCTTGGCTGTGAACATGGCTCTCGTGTGTAAACAAGCATCACGGGTATGGGAAATGCTTCTGGGCAGGTGCATAGAAGAGGCAGTGTGTGACAGGTCCCCTCTCCTACCTGTGACTGACTGGTTCTGGCTTTGTCTTCATGCCGGAATCAGGATCAATGGGATAAGGATTTGCTGATTTTTTTAGGTTTGCAAGTGAAAAATGGGTATGGTTTTGAAAGAGGAAAATGTAAAGGAGTATCCGAAACAAGCCTCATTAACTCTCTGGGAGTATCCATGGAAGTTTCCCGAGTCCATGTTTGCTGATATTAAAAGCAGTAGCAAACAGGAAAATTGAAAATTTGCTGCAGAAAGGTGTTGCATAATTCCCATTTAGACAGTTCATCTCGGGTTTAATCTGTTTGCCAGGCGGTGTTTGCAATGAAGACCAAATGCATAAATGAAGGAGCAAAGCTCCAGAATCTGAGGCAGAAAACTTTTCTGACCTTGAACAATTTGCAAAAGACTCTAAATATTAAAAATAGCGATTGAGAAGGATACTGCAGAAGTGGCTCTCCTGTTCCTTTTTAATTCTAAAGCAAAATGCCACTATACATGCTTTTCTGAATACAGACTTTTAGTATTTCTGAAGAAGCCAATGAAACCAAACAGAAAGTTTTGCCAAAGACCAAAAAGGTGAAATCTTACACTGTTTACTGATCCTAATTGGGAGCAACAAATTAATTAGTGTGTTACTGCTTTTCATTATTATGTTTGATAAGCACTACTTTCTCAAACTGTGTATGCTGTACAAAATGCATTAAGAAAATTTATCTGAGTTTTTGGATGAATTTTAAGCAATTAGACTAGTGGCTCTGAAAAGAGTTCACTTGATTTAGTAGCCTTTTTTTACTAGTCTGTATCGCTGGTGATAATAAAGAGTATTCATGAGAGAGCACTTGCAGACTGTTTCATGTCAGAGGTGAGAGTCTGTGTGGTGCTTCTGGGGAAGGCAGCACTTCTTAGATGTTCAAACTGTGTCAGAATGACCCACTGTTATCTTCTTGAGTGTCGTAGCCCAGCTAGAATTGAGTACAAAATGTTCTTGTCTGTTGTCTTGTGACCATCTCCTGCCTGCTCTTTTACTAAATTTTGTGCTTCAGTTATTGAATCTCAGCCAGTAGACAGCGAAGCTAGGTGAAAGTTCTCTGCATGTCTTACTGTGCCAAGGAAAGTGGAGAAGATTTGTCTCTTTTTGAATGTTTTTTTGAAAGGTGCGGTGAGTAGGAAAGGAACACCTTTCCTTGGAAACTTCATTCTGTGACCCTGTGATCTACAGTTTAGGAAGGCATTGAACAGTTTGACACGGGAACTTTTGAACATAATAGTTGGGTCATCCTCCTGCTCTCTGAGACTGAGGTTCATCTGAGGCAGCTGTCTGGAATACCTGCTGAAACAAAGCTGTGGGCCTCAGAGAAGAGAATGTCAAGAACAAACAGAAAAAGGGTACCCACAAACCTTTCTTTTCTTCTGCCTTAGGTATGCTAGGAAATTTGTGACTGTCCAGAAACAGCTCTAGGATATTAAATTGTGTCAAGAATGAATTTGACTGCTACCTGTATCTAGAGTCTGAATTTAGGTACCCTACTTAGGTTGTTGGTTTATGAAATGCTGTGTTATTGATATCTAAGAGGCATTCCTAAGATAGAACCTGGTCCTGCTGAGGCATTATTGGCTCTGTGCAACTAAATAACAGCAGGTATGATTTCAGTCTTGATACTTTGTGCTGTTCTGCCTAATGTAGTTGGTGAATTAAGGATGTGCCTGGATGCTAGTACTGATTTGAGAAGGAAGTTCGAAGGAATTGGGTTATAGGTTAATGTCAGTGAAATTTAGAGGATAAAGTTCAGATTTCATTTAATTACTGAACTGTTACAGCCACTTTATGTCCTTCTTGTTTTTTTGGCTACTGTTTTGTCAAAGGCTTGTGTATAATTAAGAGATGATATATACCGCTAAAGAGGATCTTTATCCTTTGTCTTGTTTGCAGCCCAGACACCAAGCATTTCTGTTGTTAGACAGAAATTGCTATTGTAGGATGCCACAAACACTTGCAATGTAATATTAAACAGCTCATGTAGCTTTCATTTGAATTATGTAGGCTTTGTTTACCCATGCCGATTGATGTGGTATACACCTGGGTGAACGGCACAGATGTTGAACTGATCAAAGAGTTGCAACAGGTCAGAGAACAGATGGAGGAAGAACAGAAAATAATGAGGTAATATCTTATGTATTTTTTCCCTTTAACAGCAACAATCTAATGCAGTACTTGCCGCCTTTAGTTTTTTTCCCATGCTACTCAACATGCAAATTCAAAGTGCACTTTCTTCTTCATTTGATAATTCCCCAAACCTTGTTTCAGTTCTTCATTTAGCTCTAAAGTACTGTCTAATCATAAAACTGTTGAAGACACAAAGCATAATAATTTAAAGTAATTAAGGGATGTAATTTTGTGTAGTTTTCTGTAGTTGGTTTTGTAAATAATAATTAAAAATACATAGCTTTTAACCTTTCTTCATCTCCTTCTGCCTCACTCTTCCCCTCTAGTATTTCTTTGTATGATGGGCTTAATAAAATCTTAAGCATGTGTTTCTTAAAGGCTCCTTTTTAAAGTTAGATTTGTATTCTCTCAAACCCTAAAAGTGAGAAAGAGGAAAATAGTTTATTCATGTTATAGAGGTATGAGTCAGCTGTCTAAGGAGGGAAAGATGCATCACTGCATTTGGTGTTATAGACTGTGTTATACAGTTCTGCAGAATTACTGATCTAAGGCCTGAAACACAGGCTGCTGCAAATATCTTGGATGGTGTCTTGTAACCATTGATTTTGTTCTCAATAAGCAGCTATGTGGTCACATGATCTGTTTAGCTAGAAAATATGCTAGATAGAAGAATGTGTCTGTATTTTAAGGATTGTAATAGTTCACAGTAATATGAAATCCACAAGTGAAAAGGTTGATATGATTTCTGGCATGTTATGACTGACTTGCAATTTAGGTACCGCTAACAGTGTTATCACAAGTGAAAATCTGGATCTTTGTTTTGCTATCTAAAGAATGAAAGTATTAGTAGGACTCTAAATTCATTAAGTTTAAATATCTTAAACATAGACATGGTCTCTGCTCTGAAAAGCTTTCAAATTTATAGTAATCTTTTCCTAGCAGTTCATATAGCAAATATTAATGATTTTAGCTTTGTCCCAACTCGTGCTGTGATTCCCAATTTACAAAAAGAAAAACACATACTTTTCTAATACTGTTTTGGAAAGTTGATATCAAGCGTATAAGTAAGACTTATGTTCATGCCACATTCATTATCTACAGGGGCACCTGGTTNTTTTCCCTTTAACAGCAACAATCTAATGCAGTACTTGCCGCCTTTAGTTTTTTTCCCATGCTACTCAACATGCAAATTCAAAGTGCACTTTCTTCTTCATTTGATAATTCCCCAAACCTTGTTTCAGTTCTTCATTTAGCTCTAAAGTACTGTCTAATCATAAAACTGTTGAAGACACAAAGCATGATAATTTAAAGTAATTAAGGTGTGTAATTTTGTATAGTTTTCTATAATTGGTTTTGTACAAAATAATTAAAAATATATAGATCAAATTTATAACCTCTTAACCTCTCTTCATCCCCTTCTGCCTCACTCTTCCCCTCTAGTATTTCTTTGTATGATGGGCTTAATAAAATCTTAAGCATGTGTTTCTTAAAGGCTCCTTTTTAAAGTTAGATTTGTATTCTCTCAAACCCTAAAAGTGAGAAAGAGGAAAATAGTTTATTCATGTTATAGAGGTATGAGTCAGCTGTCTAAGGAGGGAAAGATGCATCACTGCATTTGGTGTTATAGACTGTGTTATACAGTTCTGCAGAATTACTGATCTAAGGCCTGAAACACAGGCTGCTGCAAATATCTTGGATGGTGTCTTGTAACCATTGATTTTGTTCTCAATAAGCAGCTATGTGGTCACATGATCTGTTTAGCTAGAAAATATGCTAAATAGAAGAATGTGTCTGTATATTAAGGTTTGTAATAGTTCAATTCACAGTAATATGAAATCCACAAGTGAAAAGGTTGATATGATTTCTGGCATGTTATGACTGACTTGCAATTTAGGTACCGCTAACAGTGTTATCACAAGTGAAAATCTGGATCTTTGTTTTGCTATCTAAAGAATGAAAGTATTAGTAGGACTCTAAATTCATTAAGTTTAAATATCTTAAACATAGACATGGTCTCTGCTCTGAAAAGCTTTCAAATTTATAGTAATCTTTTCCTAGCAGTTCATATAGCAAATATTAATGATTTTAGCTTTGTCCCAACTCGTGCTGTGATTCCCAATTTACAAAAAGAAAAACACATACTTTTCTAATACTGTTTTGGAAAGTTGATATCAAGCGTATAAGTAAGACTTATGTTCATGCCACATTCATTATCTACAGGGGCACCTGGTTCTCTTCCTTGTAGATAACCTTTTTTTCCATGTACTTTGAAATCAGTTAGCACTGTGATAAAAAGAGCTATTTCATGGGGTCAAGATAACTGCAGATGACAAAGAAAAGGATGTTGTAAGTCTTTGCTAATGAGTATGTATTTTGTATTGCATAGCAAGACTTAGTAAGTTGTAACTTTCTTGTTGATGTGCCTGAACTGAGCTAGTTGTGGTCCAAGTGATTTATTCTTCAGCGGGGAGAGCAGCTTAATGGGTGGTGGTTCTCTTTCTCTTGGTGTGTGTAGAAGGGTGCCCTTCTGGTATTCTTATGATTATTATTTAGCATCAGCACTGCACTTCATTTACATTAATCCTCATTAGCTTTCATGTGCAGATGACAAGTGCGTGATAGACCTTACCAGAGTATGTATGTTAGGCAAAACAGGCAAGTCAGCCTAATTTCAGCTCACTTCATCCTGGTTTCTTACCAGTGCTATTTTGATTTCATCAGCGGTTTCATTAAGTAATCTAATAATAACCCCTGAAAATCCTGTTAGCAAAAAGAGTCCTGCTGCCACAGCTGTCAGCACAACTGAGGACTGAGCTACGCTGCACAAGGAGGAGCAGTGAGGGACACGTGTGTCAGCCTGTGCTCGCCTTGGCAAGGCCGGTGGCAAGGCCTCGGCAGTTTTATAACTGGGTTATCTGTGCTTCCACAATGTGTCCCTGACTCAATTAACAATCTGAAATTACACCGAATTCCTTACTGTCAATTCAGTGTTACTTAATGTGGTTGTTTTAATTTTGTAATAGGGAAATACTTGGAAAGAATGCAACAGAACCAACAAAGAAGAGGTGAGTGTTTTGTGGCTTTGGGCATAAATTGGAATAAATCATACCCTGCTCATTGTTAGCTGCAAGCAGATGCTGGCTGGGGAGGTCTCTGCAGCCTATGTTTGCTTTCCTTCTATGTTGCTTCAAGAGAAGCTGACAGCATGTTAATGCATATGTTGAACAAAAATAATGTTATTGTGACATTTATCAATTAACTTTTTAAAATATGACAATTTCTGAAATTCAGAAAGCATATCCTTGTCACTAATTAGGCAACTTTCCTATTCCGAGTGGATTTTTAATGTGTATGTACCTGGAGTTTCATGATTTAAGTGTGACATTTTCTTCAACATCGCTTTACCTTGCCATCTAAATACATGGCACTGTAAGTAGTTGCCTGTGGAGGGTCTGAGCCTCTTGAGCCTCCACTGCCAGGAAGCAACAGGTCCATTTTTCATCAGGCTTGGTCATTCTCCTATTTAGAGATCTTTATAAGATCATCTCTGTGAGCAAACTTTAATCTTGGAAAACTTTCGAAGAAACAGTTACAACTAAACTGGCAGTCAGATACTGCCTTTTGCAGTGAAATAAACAGGCTCTTAGTAGTTTCCCCCTGCCCCAGGAGATGTTAGAAATAATTTATCAGATTTTACAAAAACATCTCTCGTTACACCTAACGTTGATTTTTGTCTTAAATTTTCTGCTGGTGTTAAATATACCTGTGGTATTTTGCTGTAGTGAGAAGCACCTGGAGTGTCTGCTGACACACTGCATCAAAGTGCCAATGCTTGTCCTGGATCCTGCGCTGCCTACCAATGTCACCCTGAAAGACCTGTCGACCATTCATCCTGCTTTACAAGCTGCTAACAATATGTTCTTCGTTGCAAAACCAAAAAATCCTTCCACCAATGTGACAGTAATTGTTTTTGATAGCCCTAAGGATGGTAAGAACCTATTTGCCACATCCCAGCCAGTTTTCTAGAGACAGTTTTTAGTAAGCTGCTGTGAATTAGATTGGTTGTTTTTTCTTTTTTCCCCTCCAATACCAACTCTGCCACTAATTTTCTGTTTGACTTTAGCAAGTCATTCGTTGTCTCCTGCCCTCAATCTGTTCCTCCAAATGATGACATTAATGATACTGTTTGCTTTCCTCCCAGACAACTGATTACAGATGATTAGAGTTCCATGCTTTAAAAGACTATTGCAAAACAGGTTTAATATCTGAATCTGTGTTGCACTGATAATCTTGGAAGGCTGAGGTTTAGACTGAGGAAGATTAGTTTTAGAAATCCTCTTTTAATTACTGTGAAGTCTAGTTTGAATATTGTGTAGTAAGTTCTGCCCTTGCTCAAAGGATTGCATACCTTAAAATTATCCATGTGTTCAGCATATATAAATAGGATCTTAAAGCAAGTATAGGCTTTTTATTTTGTTTAACATGTGGTGCCTGACTACCACCACCCACTAGCCCAATCACTGGTGTTTATTTTACCACCATGAATTATTTACCAGTTATAAAGACAATGCTTGGCACGGTAAGTACCCAAATATTTCAGGTTTGCAAAGGTATATCTTAGTTGGTAGAATGTATGAAAGAAGTGACTTTCAGTTTTTGATTTGCAATGCATTTTATGTATTTTAGTTGAAGCTGCCCATTCTGGAATGTTAAAAGACAGCAGCAAACAAATAGTATGGAGGGGCTATTTGGTATGTACTTTTAAAATCTTTTGATTAGCTTTTGTATATGTGAAACTTTTTGTACATTTTTAGAAAGTGTTTCTGTGCTATTCTCTTTCTGTAAGTCACATGTAGTAAGAAGGGAAAGCTTGTAAAATAACCCTTATGTCAAATCTGAAGTTTGGGTTAAGTGATAAAATATGCAGTATTAAATTTGTAACCTGATGTAACAGATAAATGTTAGTTACTCTCAGTTTCAAAGCCTTTATACCCTGTTTTCTTGTTTTTAGACTACAGATAGAGAAGTTCCAGGTCTGGTATTAATGCAAGACTTGGCCTTCCTTAGTGGATTTCCAGCTACATTCAAAGAAACAAATCAGCTACGAACAAAACTACCAGAAAGCCTGGCCTCTAAAGTAAAGCTGGTAAGGGTCTGGAGGAAAGAATAACTTAGCTGTGTTGGGTTTTTTGCAGCGGTTCACATGTGGGATCTTACCCACCTAGGATGCTTAAGATGTTTCTGATAGTAATATGCTTTTTCTGTGTGACTCTGTTTTCTTGAGTTGTGAAGAGTAGTAAATAGTAACTCAACCAGTTGCCTTCAAAATGCCAATTGTCCATTCTGGGACTGCCAAGTTATTAGGCATTGGATTTGCTAGCCTGCAACTTATTAAAAGGTACCAACCTTACCAGTTTCTCTTAGCTGGCTGCTATAGGCTGTTGTCTTGCTGAAGTATACTGGCTTGTTTCATGTGACAGAATTTTGTTTATGTAGCTTCTTAGCTTTTTTCTTCCCTTTTTGCTCTTAGGAGAGCTATCTTAGTGGGAACAACATAGGATATTTTCCACAGCTGAACGCAGCATTTCTCTCTGCCAAGTAGTCTTGAGGGGTCGCGCTTCAATTTAGCAACCTGTAGAGCAACAGTAGCTCACAACTTGTGTGACTGTGCCATCCACTAACATTTGGTGCCTTCTCTTCTCCCCTGCCACTCCAACACCTTTTCTGGTTACAACCAGGTTTAACGGATAGGTAGAAGTTTCAAAAGTCTGTGAAAGTCATTGGCTTGGGTACTGGGGAGTGATGTGATTTGTGGTGTGAAAGGGGCTGAGGGCCATGGGGTTTGTGGAGGAGGAGTTAGCAGGGATAAAGGGATGGCAGTCCATAGGTACTCGGTCTTTTTTAGCCGGATGCTTACCTGTAGGATGCGCTGATTGACTTTATGGTTTGTTTGTGGTGCTCAAATGAACATGACTTCCTTTCGTTGCCTTTTTTTTTGGCAGGCTGGGTTAACAAATCATGTATTCTGCTATTGCAGAAGCAATATTGTGTAACCACTTTTATAGGCTGGTCACACTCCAACTTAATGCAAGCTGAATTTCATCTTTCTTGTCTTGCGTTAGCAGGCTGTCTTACAGTCTCACTAATGGTGGAAACCTTCTGAAGCAAACACATTTGTACCTCTCTTCCTACGTTCTCTGAAACAGCTTGATGGAGTGCTTAAACAGTTATTTAAGCTTGAAAAGCTCTCTTCTTTTCCCTTTGTTTAGATCTCTAGTATATTCATAGCAAGTGGCTACACATCCCACAGCATCGGCTCTCCACTCCTCTCTGTCTTCTGAAGAGCCCTTCCCTGCCGCTTCCATTGTGTATTTGTCTTCCTTCAACACGACTGACTGGAAGTTTGTCTGATGTTTTAAATGAGGCATCACCAGAACTTTTCACACAATGAAAAGTATGTAGTTAACCCAAGGTTGGCAGCCTGTGAGAGCCTGGCTGTGTGCTAGATGATGCTCATTGCAAACAGTGCTGCCACCTTTTCTCCATAACCTCCCTTGCCTCCTTCCCCTGCTGCGTGTCTCGCTATTGCAAATCTGTCACTTGTTCAGGTTAGTTGATGCCAGATGTGCTCTAGTGTGGCCAAGGCATCATTCCTTCTTTCTTAGTGGCACACTGGTTAAATAGCAGTGGATATTCATATGGTCAATCTGCCAATCTCTTCTTGTTTTATATGCTATGGGTATTGTTTTAAATCGCCTTAAAGAAGGAGTGTTTGCTGTAGAGAAATGAGGTTCTTATCCAACAGGAGATGGTGCTGCAGTTTTGCTGTCTGTGATGCTAGGTTCTTCATTTCAGGTTTGCACGAGGAGCATTGTTGGTTGAATGCTTCCTGGCTTTGAGCCCTCTGAAGAATCTTCTTTGAGTGCAGGTTCATCCATTTAGGTTTTGAGCCTTTTCTAGTTCATCACCACAGATTAAGTTACAGGTTCCCAGTGTTATATTGCATTTTACTTAATGGAACTGAAAAGCAGGATATTTTTGACTTCAATTATCAGCTCTTTTCATTTGTTAAACTTGCCCTTTAGCATTCAAGAAATTTAGTAACAAGATGTTCCTTTAATTATATTTTTTTTCTGTTTCAATTTAAAATCAATTAGCTTATGTTTTGCTAACCCAGGGTTATTTCCTAGGAGCAGCTCTTCTGTAACGTTCTCATTAATTACCAGTTTGGTATCTGAAATAATATTGCCTCTATCAGTTCAGAGGTTATTTGGTGGAAAAGAAATCTGTCTGCTTCCACCTCTGGGAGTATATTGGAGCAGCATCCTGGGCAATGTTTGTTCTCTGGTCAGACATTGTAGATATAAGCTCTCGTGGTAACAGTTCTGAGGAGGAATGTTCTCCCCTCAAACAATATTTGGAATTTCATTCACTGTTCCTTAGCAGATGGAACAGTTGCTTTATGCTCCTTTTTCAAAAATGATGTTGACTTAATTCTTTTATCCATCGTACCCTACTGTTTGCTGCGTTGTCTTTTTGGGTTGGTTTTTTTTTTTTGAGTTTTTTTTATTGCTAACACTTGGTGTTTCTTTATCAGACTAAATTTTATATGTCTTTCTTAGACCTTCAGTGTCCTTCTGTCATCAATTTCCTGACCTTGATTTCTCTTCTTCCCTCTGGTGTCTGGTGTCATGGCTTGTACTAACATGTTTGCTGCTGAAACATGCTTCTTTTAGTGTAAGAAATGCCTGTTGTTGTTGGGGGCAGCATGTGTTCTGTTTTTTCCCCCCTTGTTCCCAAGTGCTCCCTAGGCACTTTTTAACATCATTAGTTATGGTTATTTCTCTAATTACATTATCTAACTACTGTTGAAGCCAGTGTTCGTGCTTTTTCTCCTCAATATTTCTGTGCAGACTTTTGGTTCCAGCGATTAAGAGTTCATAATTCTCTCTTGGATTTCTGCTGTAGATCTGTCAAGCACAGACTTTATTCTGAGACTGGCCCATGGCTCTTGTGCTCTTATAGAGACCTTTCATCTTTCACGGACACCTTGGAAGAATGAAATGCTCAGATTTCTCCCAGTTACTTTGAGCCATCTGCTGGTTCTTTATTATCTTGGGGTTTTAAGACTTGTGGAGTGATTCTGCCTGGACCTTAATTTTTTGACTGCAGTCATTTATTTCTTTTCCCCCATGTCATTGGATGATCTCTTTCATCATCCTCTTTCCATTCCAGTAGGATCTCCTAGCAGTATTAGTCCTGTGGAAAACCTGACAGCTGGATTGTTTCTGTGTTTCAGTTCTGCTTCTCCTGGCCAACCTGTTGTCTGTATCCAAGCTGACTGCTCACTTAACTCTTTTTAGCATATTTTGAAAATGCAATAGTTTCTCTGTGGTTTTGTGCTGATGTCCAGATGAACATAAAGGCTGCATCTCTGGGTTGGCTTACATGTGTCTCCCATCTCCTTGTCTGTTTTTCTGGAAGCAACATCCCGTGCCTATTATCTTTCTACATGATTTTTCCTTACCTTGTCTCGATTGTATTTTTCTCCTTGTCATCAGTCATGTGTCATCCAGTTGACCACAAATCTTCCTGTATGAGCTGGTTCTCTTCTCCTTGGTGTGTTCTTTGTGTAAACATTACCATTGTAATCAGCTCGTCATCTGTTCCTAAGATCTCTTCTGCAATCTGGTTAGACATACCTCTGTATAAACACAGTTTTTCTCGGGCATCCACAGCATTCTGCAGTTTCTCCATCCAGTCATATTACTCTCTGTGTTTCTTTTCCTGCTGCTAGATCCTTTAGAGCAATTAAATTGGGATTATTGTACCCTGCGTGGTCACAGCAGCAATTTCTTCCCCAACCGGTTCTCTACTCTTGATAGCAGCAATTTAGTTACATTATACCTACAATGTTAGAAATGTTTTATCAATTTTTTTTATCAAAGTGTGCCTGAGGTTGTTTCTATAGAAGCATTTACTAAGATCCTGGCTCAGAATCAGTTCTTCGTTCAGTGGATATAGACAGAAGCCTGTAAACAGAAGCAAGTATGGTTTTCTCTTTTCCAAAGAGAGAAGTGCTAGGCTAATGCTGCAGTTCAGTAGAAGAAAGGTTTGTTGTTTACAGTCTCCACTGACATTTGCAGAAATGCCTCTGCTGTTACCACTTCTGGAATCCAAAGTCTCTAAAGCGGTGTCAGAAGCCTGATGGAGATGAAGAAAGTTATACCTGAGTTGAGGCTTGATTTGTGTCTTGTAGCCGCCCCCTGATGCTTAATGGGTTTCTGCATGGGCTAAGTTGGCTTTTCTCAGTACAATGCTGGTAGTGAAGAAGTAGTAACAAAAAAATTCAACAGTGCTGCTCTTAGAAGGGAAGAAAGGTGAGAAAAGGAGGAGTGTAGCTGTTGGTGCATTTTGTTGCATGTTGGTAATGCTGCTTTAACTGGATTGCTTTCGGTTGTTTGATTGAAATCGCTTCTGAATCCAAAGAGGCCCAAAAATTGCTTGGATGTCTGGGCCAGGTGTTTATTGTTCTAAAAGTCTAAGAATCTCTGAGAAAAGCAGCTGAGTTCAACTGGAGGCTGTTAAATTGTGAAAATTTAATATCTAATGAATCAATTTCTAAGGTGAATTGTGTATGTTACGGTCTACTGAAATTTTGTACTTATGGCCTGCACTCTAATGATGGGGAAATTTATTTCCAGTTGACAGGTAAGCAGCAGGGTGTCTGCTGGGCACATTTCTTGTTCTAAGCCATGTGTGTTCTGACAAATGTGGTTGAAAATTATATTTGGCTGCTTTTTTGGTGTGTTTTTCACACTTTCATAATGGTGCGTTTGTAAGCCACTAGATGGAGGTGTTACTCCAATTGAGCAGCTGACTGCTGCTTAGCTGGATTTCTTAAAAGGCTCCAAGAGGTTACATTGTACTACACCTGAAGAATAACTGAAATACTTTTTTTCACTTTTTCTTCCCACCCCCTGCCCCTTGCCTGCATTTCTAAAGAAGACTATACATGCCCAGACTAAAAAAGATGCTGGTGACTTAAAGGTAGTGATATAAAAACTGACAAGGGAAGGATTGGAAGGGCAAGAGAAATCGATTTGCTTAATTTAGTTTTTTGAGGAAATGCTTTTTCACTGAAATTGTATATAGTAATGAAAATTTTTGGAGAAAGGTGAATTTCTTTCAAGACTTAGCATCCTGATTTCTTCAGGGAAATCTGAGATCTTGTAGATCTTCTGTAAAATATTTTTTCCCATTGAACCTGCAGGCGACACACACACACGTATGTATGGACAAGTTACTTTGGAAACTGAGGGCTTAATGTGTCTTTTACTGGCCTTGTTCTATTCATGGAAGAAAATCCACATAGGAAGCTGGAGGCACAGTGATGCTGGATGTTTGCTGTCCTCACTGCCTTGAAAGCTTGGGGTCTGGGCTTCTTACTGTTGCCTTTGGCCACAGTTGATGGAGCAGACAGGTGGTTTCAGAGGTTGGTGCTGAATGTTCACACAGATGTAATAAATAAGCTTTGTTGGGGGAAAAAAAACCCCAATGAAACATAAATGAAAACCCGCCCCGAGGCATTGTATTGCTTTTGGTTCAGAGATAACCCTCCTACTAGTTACCTTATTAAGGGAACTCGGTAAATTTGTAAAGACAAGAGTGTTTCATCGTTGTAAAGGTTTTTTGTACCTCTTTAACACAACACATGCCTCCCCCTTCCCTTGCTATGTGGGCATAGGAGTTTTCCTAATGCTTATACTAGTGTGAAAAAAGGAGAATCTTATTTCCTTGAGAATCTTTGTTTCTTTAACAATCAGCTTTTGGCCACTAAGAAGATAAAGTATAATAATTTAAAGGCCTTTTACCGTGAGAATATAAAAATGAAAGTCCAATTCTGCGTGGGGTGGCCTAGCCCATCTGGCCGGTCTCCTAGTCCAGTAGGTCCATTGCCAAACACGCTGGCTTCAAAGGAGAACCTTCATTTGCAGTTACCTGGTGGGGAGAATGCAGTTGTCCTGTCTCATTTTCAAGTGCAGGATTTAATTGTGCACGGGGAGGAGGTGGCTGCATGGCACCTTTTCAGCCTGCTTGTGTTAGAAGCCAAGGCTTGCCTGATCATGCCAACTCTGTGCATCCACCTGCTTGTTTTTCTCTTCTGTTTCCGCATTACCTTTGGGTAGGCTGGCCTGTTTTGTCAGGATGAAGATGATTTCTAGAAGATATTTCAAGGGAATGAGCAACGGCACGTGTCCTCACTGAGAGGAGGAGAAATACCTGTGAGGCATCAAAAATCCACTGTGGGAGAATTCAGTTTTGAATACACCAGCAAGAAAATATGCTGAGCAGAGTTTGCAATGTATTAGAATCTAGTTAGTTATGTCACCAGATGAAGTTAGATTTCAGTTAAATTATTTATGGCTCTGCTTATTATAAGATTCGTTTCTTTAAAAAAGATATTGGTGGAAAAAAACCACTGATATAATAAAAATAATCTGTTCAATGCAGGAGTTACCTTAATGCTGATGCTGAGCAGTGGAGCACGTTTTTCCACTACTTCTTGTTTGTGCTTGGACTGCTACGTGCTGAAAAACCAGAGCGTATATGCTGTGTTAGTAGGGAGAAAGGGGAAATGTTTGTCAAAAATCTAGTTAGGAATCTAGTTAGGTACCTATTTTGTTGACTTTGGTGGTAACAAAGAGAAACTAAACATTCTTAAACTCTTTGAAAGCTCTAGAATGGTAATATTTTTGGTTTGTTATACTTATGTTTTAAATGACAGATTCTTAGGGACTGTGAGACACTGTTGTATTCCTAAATAAAGCACATACCCACTGATGGCAGCCTTGCAATCTGTAGCATTTTGATACTGATATTTTGGGAGGTTGCTAGCTGCAGTCCGTAACTATACCTCAGCCATCTAGCTACTGAAGCCATCCTTTCCACCCATAGGTTCAGATGATTCCCTGGAAGGTCTGAGATTTATCAGATTTTTCTAATGGCAGGCCTCATAAGTCAGATTGAAAGATCTCAAATAGCATATGAGTCAAAGCATCAACAGCTTTAAAATGTCACAAGTGGGACAGCTGGTCTTGCTAAGGGAAGGGGTGCTAACTCTGGGACAAGCGTTGTTTTAGAATGAGCAGAAAGGGTCAGATATAATAAAAAATAAAGAAAAAAAAATCACTTAAGAGTATTATGAAAACTGTGGTGGCTTTGCTGTTTTCAAACATGACAGTATTCAAATTTTGGTAACATGAATTGTTTTTTACAAATCCAATGCAACTGGAAATCTGATAGACATGCATTTACATGGAGTAACATAATCAAGCATAGCATCTAATAAGTACTGTTAATGATTGACTGTACTTATTCTGAAACTGACTGTTAAATGCATCCACTTCTGCAGAGAACGCAGAGAATAAAAGTGCAGTTGTGCTTTTAGCTTATTTGTGCTGGTGCGTGAGACTTCACATGGCAAACACAGTATTTTATTGGGTTACACTATATTTCTAGTGAAACATTTTGATGCCCTGCAATTTGTAAGCAATACTAGCTGTTAGAGAGGGCATGTAGTGCAAGCCACATCTTATCCTGTGCATTATGAAATCTGATATACAGACTTACTAGTGGCAAGAGATAAAAACAGCGGACAGATCAAACGGTCCCCAACTAAGAAATGACCTTAACAGCGTATTGGCAACCATCATTAAGGACTTGGAGACCCACATGGATTAGTTCTGGAGCCCTTTGTATCTCAGATTTCTGAGCTGTAGGTTGATCTGTAAACCACTCTGAAAATTTCATGCTTCTGACACTAATGATGGATTAGGGGCCTTAATTTTCTGCTAAAAGCACTGCTTGGTTTAGGTGGAAAAAAAGTGTGATGGTTTCAATCATATAATAAAGTTGTGATAAAATAGGAATTTTGTTACTGTGGGGGAAGGATTGGATGGGGACTTACTGTTCATTTACTCCAGAAATATATATAAAATGGGCAGTTTTACTGTTGTGGGATCATTGTATAAAGAGAAATTTTCTTTGGAAAGTGAAAATTAAGCATCTAGAAATGTTCCCTATCTTTAAATGTTTTTCATTTCCCATTTTACTACCCCTTTTTGTGTTCTTACAAAATTGTAGCTCTTTAAAAACAGTGCTTAGTAGTTGTTCTTATTAGTAACTCTAACAAGAAAAATACAATAAAAGGATGGAATTGGCAAAGGAAGAGTGCTGCTGTGGGTACATGCCAGAAATCATTTTCTCTGCTTGTATAGTTGCAGCTCTATTCAGAAGCCAGCGTGGCTCTCCTGCAGCTGAATAACCCTAAGGGTTTCCAAGAACTGAGCAAGCAAGCAAAGAAGAACATGACTATAGATGGAAAAGAACTGACACTTAATCCTGCTTATTTACTATGGGACCTCAGCTCTGTCAGTCAGGTAAATTCTGTTCCAGCATGTGAAGGTTGTAGTAGTTAAAAACTGCAAGTAGAGACTAACTAGTCAGTGACAAGGAACGTGGGATTTCTTCCAGAAGCTTGGAAGTGTTAAGAATCCAGTAGTTATTACGTTGTAAGAAAACATCACAAGAGCACTGGCAAGTTCTGAAATCATGGAGGAAGAAGGATCAGAGTGACATTTGATTGAAATTTTCGTGTTCCCCCCTAAGTGAAACATTTTGGTCTCTGCACATGTTCTGATAAAGTTGTGTGCATTTGAGTCCTGAAAGGCCTGAAATGCTGACTGGCAGACAAGCAGGCATCTTGTGTAGGGGAGAGAGAGGGCTTTATTAACAAACACAATTGTCTTTTCTGATGTTTCTTAGTGGTTTTTTTTTTTTTGTTGGTTGGTTTTGGTTTTTTGTTCCCCTCCACGGNTGGTTTGGTTATAGGTTTTTGCTTTGCAGCATCATATATGCTGACAAAATGCTAAATTACTTCTCTTCCAAAATTTTTGAAGACCTGAAATACAGATGTCTGGAGGGAAAGGAGGTTTACTTTGAATGCTTTTGATAAAAGCAAGGATCTTTGGCTTAGTAAAAGGAAATAAAATAACAAGATGTCTGTTTCAAGATAAGATCTTCTAAGATCTTGTTTTTTTTTTCTCCTGCTAGAATTTATTTTTAGAGTAAATATCAAGTGGCATGGGTAAAGTAAATGTTCCCTTCCCATTAAAGCTTGCAGTCTGTCTTTGTATCCTGTGAACCTGGCTTTTGGAGAACTTTTCCTTATTAATACAAACCCTGAACTCAAACTTTATACTTTCCCATGTTGGAATTATGCATTATTTAGTAAATGTGTATCTAGCCAATGGATGCTGGTGTTGCTGAAATGTTTTCAATTGTTATATTTTTTGAGAATCTGTAAGCTGTGTTACTGCACATATTAGAAAAGGAAACTTATTCACAGTGTCTAAAACCTGCAGTGAAAATGTTTAATGTTCAAATTTCTCTTGAGTTTCCTGTTTGTCAGTCATACTCTTCTAAAAATGTTCTTTTTAGGCAGCCTGCGTTGTTGTTTTTAGAAGAGGTCATTAAAGAGGTCTAATAAATGGGAAATATGTTACAGTGTCATGTAACCTAATTTTGTTACTTACCTGAAAGGGCCTCTAATTAAGACGTTGTCTTTTTACAAAAGGATGTGGAAATGCATATCTATTTAGTAGTGAATATTAGGCTCAGTTTTGTTAATTTTCTCCTGCTTAAATGATTTAAAATAAGAGAGCGGAGGATAATTGAAAACCTGTTACATCATGGTCCTCCCACTCTATCTATGTTAGAGGACATTTATATATGGTTTATGATGCAATGTACTTGGAAGGCTCCAGCCTCTTAAAATTGGATTTCTGGAAGGTGATGTTACAGATTTGAAATGTAACTTGGCTTTAGATCAAGATCAGGAAATAATTGAGACAACTAATCCAGGAAAACAGGAGGGTGTGTTTTTTCTGGGCTTGTTTCTTGAAGAACTGTGATCACAGAGGGCACTGTCATCTTGCAGTGTGTTCAGCCCTTGTCCTAACTATATCAGGTCGTCAGCCATTGGTGTCAGAAGATTGTGTTGTTCACTTTGATAATTCAGAAGAATATGATCACAGAATCACAGAATATCAGGGATTAGAAGGGACCTTGAAAGATCTAATCCCCCTGCCAGAGCAGGAACACCTAGAGCAGGTCACACAGGAACGTGTCCAGGTGGGTTTTGAATGTCTCCAGAGGAGACTCCACAACCTCCCTGGGCAGCCCCTTCCAGTGTTCAGTCACCCTCACTGTGAAGTTTTTCCTCATATTTAAGTGGAACCTCCTATGTTCCAGCTTGCACTCATTGCCCCTTGTCCTATCATTGGATCCTTCTGAAGAATAATGGTACTTGATCAATTTACTTATTATACTTATTATTTTTGAATGTCTTAAGTTTTCAAGTGCTTATGCATCCATATGCTAAAGCACACTGCTGTTACCTAGTTGGATCAGAACTTGAATGTTCTGTTAAAAATCAGTGAAAGGACTTCTTTCTTTTTATAGTCTAAACAGGATGAAGATATTTCTGCCAGCCGTTTTGAAGATAATGAGGAGCTGAGATACTCTTTGAGATCAATAGAGAGGCATGCCCCTTGGGTGCGGCACATTTTCATCGTCACCAACGGGCAGATTCCTTCCTGGCTTAACCTCGATAATCCTCGGATAACCATAGTGACGCATCAGGTAACAGCCAAACAAAAAACCCCACCAAAAACCAGAACCAAACAAAAATGCCAGCATGAAAGTGCCACTAGTAAAGATTCTGTGTTTGCTTCGAAGTGTGGTTATTCCCTTTCAGCTATAGGCTGCGTTTATTTGGAAGGTAGAAATGACCAACTCTTCCCCATCTCATCCATGGTCTTATTAAATCCCAGTATGTCTTTGTATTTTGGCTAAGCAGATAACTGAATATATGTTCATTTAGTCCCCTTTTCCAAATACTGAGGCTTCAGGTAACATATAACTTGGTCTAATTTCCTTATAAAGTCTATTTATAAAAAACCTGGGGAGAAGAAAATGTGATCTGAATCCACAGTCTCTCAGGACCAGTAATAACCGGAGCAGCTTGTGTTGAGACAGGATGGTTTACAATTACTGAAACTAAGAAGATGGCTGAAAAAAAAAAAAAAGAAAAGTAGCTTTGCATTCTAAAAAGTTTATTTTAAAAGAGAAAGGAAATCATTCAGGCTTACTGAATAAGTGGAACAAAAATACTCTAGTAGCTTCTTATTACGAATTGGGGAATAATTTTGGAATCTGGACATGCCATAGAAGCCTTGAGCAATCTGAGTGGTAACACGATACTGATTCAGCTTCTGTTGCTGTCTGCTGCTGAAGTTAGTGGAAAGAGATAGAAGAATCCTGCCTTTTTGAATGCTGGGACAGGTTCAACTTGCTTGAAATTTTGTGCAGCCTGTACTGAATGCAAAGTGTAAATATGGGTGCACTGGGCCTGATCCAGTCCCCAGTGAAAGAGCAGTTTGTGTCTTTGCATTGAAGCAGGTGCGGTTTCTTGGTTAAGCAGCAGGCTTGAAAATGCTTTTGAGTGAGGAAATGAGATAGTGAGGGGGTTTGGGTGGTGGTTCTTTTCACTAAAATATTTTCACTTTGTGTCTTTCATTTCTTCTTGTTCCTGATAAAACTCTTTTCTAGTAGATACATTTCAAATATATATCAGACGTGCCTGACCTTTTATGCTTTGGGGGATTTTTTTATTTATTTCTGAAACTGGTTTGGGATGTTGGGGCTTTTTTTTGTTGTAGGAAATATTTCAGAATGTGAGTCACTTGCCTACCTTCAGTTCGCCAGCTATTGAAAGTCACATTCATCGTATCAGTGGCCTCTCTCAGAAGTTTATCTATCTCAATGACGATGTTATGTTTGGGAAGGATGTTTGGCCTGATGATTTTTACAGTCACTCTAAAGGTCAAAAGGTAAGCCCTTCTGAAAGTAAAACTTTTCTATGCTAATATAATAGTCAAAGAAAGGGAGAGCAAATAGAAGATTTGCATTCGCTACCCCTTTCAGAGGTAAAAGTTCAGTCTTCTTAAATAGAAAATGGTTCGTGCAGGTGCAGGGTTTTTGTCTGTGTGCTGTATCAGTTTTTGGGTTGCAGAATTACTCTTATTTATGTTCACTCACAGGTTTCTGGCAGTATCCTGTTTCTTCTGTCAGGGTTCATGCTTTGGCATATCAGTGTGGTTCTCTAATTCTCCCACTTTCTGTTGAAGCACTGGTCAGACTAATGCCATGTTTGGCAGCTGTCAGTCTTCCCTCTCTTTTAAATTCTTACTGTTTTGTGGAAAAGGTTCAAAACAAAACAGAATCAATTCTTCTATGGGAACACTGACGTTGAATGACATTCAAACTGGCCTAATACTTAAATTTAACGTTAATTACCTCTGTTCCAGGACACACAAATTATCTTTGCCCAAAATTGTCTTTGTATAATTATATAAAATTATTTACTAGAAGATACATTGTTGGATGTTCACGGACATCAAACTATTTAATCTCTCAACAGACTATAGTATCAACAACTGGGTTTAAGCAAGGAAAGTGGGCTGAGGAAACGTTAGCAGTATTCCTGTGTAAAGACTGGTCGCCAGCAGAGTTTTCATCTGTGAGCTTGATCTACAAGAGCAACATGGAGTTAAAAATTAAGATTTATATTTATTATTTATCTTAAAGCAGTAAGTACACAAGACTCTAGAGACCAGTGAATTAAACACTTGATGCAGGCAGATGTGAACACTTGTGTACACACACAGAAGGGTAGTAGAAAATCAATTTAAGCTACCCTGAAATTACTGTTTCGGTACTTGAAGATGTTAGGAGGCTTTTAGTTGTTTTAAATCTCTAAGGATGTAAGTGTATATTATTAGTGCATTTCTATTGTTCTTCGGTTATTCTTCTCAATTTAAAGTCAGTTTAGTTGCAATGTTGTTTGTGGTAGCCTGATCACTAAGTGTTTCAGCAGGAAATGTACTACTAAAATCTTGAAACATTAAGGCCTAAAGAAAAGCCTGTGTGGTTTCTAATACCTCCCCAGTGGAAAATACACACACCCACACACTTTTTTTACATTTTTTTTTTTCAATCTTGGCAGTTCTTAAAATTATTTAAGACGTAGAGGGTCAGATGCTTCGGGGATTATGTTCAACATGTGCTGCTCATCTCATGACTGCTTAGTAATCTTGAGTCAGGAGAACAAGTGAACTGCAGAGCTATTTCAGAGTTTAAGTTCCTCCTTCTGATCTGATAAATGGAAAAATACCAATTTTCATTGGAATATGGTTTGCCAGAAGTGTATTAGGGAAGTCATGCTTTCTGTTCCTGGCCATTGCTGCCTTGCTGTGTGGCCTTGGGAATTCTTTAGTTATTCCTTCTTTTTGAAAGGGATAACATTAACTTCACAGGTGGTAGGGTTAAAATGCTGTTTGTGAAGCTTTGTGAATACTTCAGGCACTATACACAGGGTGTTATTATTTTTAGTCTCTGTATTCCAGGAAACAACGTCTATTGACTTCTATTTGCCAGTCCTTGTCTCAGACTGTAATGTTGTTCCAGGTTTACTTGACCTGGCCTGTGCCAAACTGTGCTGAGGGATGTCCTGGCTCATGGATTAAAGATGGTTACTGTGACAAAGCCTGTAATAACTCAGCGTGTGACTGGGATGGAGGTGATTGCATTGGTAAGACAGCAATGTTAAATTTAGAAAAAGTGAACTGTTTGTTTGTAGTTATAAGAATAATTCTGTAATTTGTCATTCTCCTGTAACTACAAGATTTGCATCCTTTAGTAATAAAAGAAAAGTTGGCTTACAGATTAAAGCCTTATTTCCTGAAAACTACAAGTTTCTATGGAAAATGGCAGCAAATAGTGGGACATAGGAAAATCTTTCTTTGGGTAACGAATTTGACTAGCTGAAACAAAGGGGTTTGAAATTATTGTATAGTATTGTGTAACATAGATGTGTTGTATGTTATTTGGACTCAGAATCTAAATAATAACAGGTCTGTGAAGTTGCACTATTGGATCGAATTTTCAGGACTGCAGAGTAGGAAAATGAAGTGGCACTTCCAGATTGAGGAAGTGATACTTCTCTAGGGCACTGTAAAATCAAGACTGCAGGCATGAGAAGAAGTAAACCCATTTTCTGCCTGCCTTTTTGAAACTAAAACAAAATACACCGGAGTTTTTATTGCAACTTTAAGTTGGTTCCTAAGCTTCTACCAGTGCAATTGTGCACACTATAGATTTTACACTAACTCAGGGGTCTAGTTAGCATTTGTCCCATTTTAATTTCTCTGGTCATAAATAAGGTTGTTGACTCTTCAGTAGCTCAAACATGTGAGCTCAAAGTGTGCCTTTCCTCAGAAATGAGGATTTCAAATGACTGGGGTTTTTTTTGTTGTTTTTCTTTTCTCTCCCCGTAGGTAACAGTGGGGGTAGTCGCTATGTTGCTGGTGGAGGTGCCGTTGGAGGTATCGGGAATGGACCACCGTGGCAGTTTGGTGCAGGAATAAGTGGTGTTTCATACTGTAACCAAGGCTGTGCTAATTCCTGGCTGGCAGACAAATTCTGCGATCAGGCCTGCAATGTCCTCTCCTGTGGATTTGATGCTGGTGACTGTGGCCAGGGTATGTCAAATACATCACTGATGAACTAGGGATTCTGTGGGAATTGCCAGACCTGTTTGGTTTTCATCGTTACCATCAGATTGGGCTCAGAGTCCCCTGTACAGTTGTGGAAAAGAGTTGCTAGCAGCTGAAGAAAAACATCAGGTGCTTCTTGTATTCATTGATCCAAACTCAAATCATTATTATATGCTGCTTTATTTAATACAACTGTTACTGGCCAAGCATGGATGGGATGCTCAATCCATTACAGAGCAGCAAATGGCAAACTCCTTCTCCCAAGAGGCTTACATTTTAAATGGAGAAATGACATTTCAGCTCTGCAGACAGTCTTTACCCAAATAAGGACAGCTGACTTCATGATAACCATAATGGTTAAAAAATTTAAAGAGCCTCTCTGATGCTGACAACACAAGTTCAAGCCTGGCTCTGGGCTTTTGCCAAAAGCTACTTTCAGTCACCTGTGAAGTTTTTTCTGAAGTTCATTTTGCTATGAAAGACTAGCAGGAGCAAATGGAGTGATTGGGAGCGCTGCCTGGTATAGGCAGGGGAGCAGAAATGGAAGAATTTGGCCTGTTTGGAGGACTAGAGGCTCCCCTGCACCTCAGCACGGACAAATGCACTACTGGCAATCCTGTTGCTGACATTGAGGTTTGGCTCATGAGAGAGTTAACAGATAATTCATCTTCTGCTGTTCGATTCAGCCCATCTGATTTTGGAAGTCTCAAATCAAAATTCAATGTAGCAGTGAAATCCCACTTTATGTTGTAACATAAATCTACTAAAATGTAGCAAAGATGTGGTATGGGCATGTTACTTATGAGGGATACATAATTTTAATTGACATGTGATAATGAGCCATTTAAGCTTTTCAGGTGGAGACTGAAAGGAGTGATAAATTATACCGGCTGTTAGAATTACCACTGGAGTGTCTGGCAGCTTTTATGTATCTGAGTATGTTCTAGTCGCTCATCATTAAAAATAGGTGAGCAAGAAAGTGGAAGCTACAGTAAGTTTTCTTTCACAAAGCTGTCTCCCTGCTACTGTGGTGAACCCAGGTGGGCATATTGCAAGTCAAAAAGACTGAAAGGTGAGTGTCGTGCTGCAAACTGACAGAAATCTGTTTTTGTTTCATGGTGTTCTTCCAGATCACTTTGAAGAGATGTATAAGGTGACGCTTCAGCTTAACCAGACCTACTATGTTATTCCCAAAGGCGAGTGTCTGCCTTACTTCAGCTTCAGCGAAATAGCCAAGAAAGGAATTGAGGGTTCATATAGTGATAATCCAGTGATCCGCCACGCCTCGGTCGCTAACAAGTGGAAGACTATCCACCTCATATTGCATAGTGGCATGAATGCAACTGCGATCTATCTTAACCTCACGTTTCTAAATAAGAATGATGAAGAGTTTAAAATGCAGGTTGCTGTTGAAGTTGATACTAGAGAGGAACCAAAACCGAACACCACTTCCATGCAGAAACCCAGCTCTGATTTAAAAACTGTAACATCTATACCAGAAGCTGAAATGATATTTGAGGATATTCCTGAGGAAAAACGCTTTCCAAGAGTCAGCAGACGTCGAAATGGCACAAAAGAGAGTCTGCACGAAGAGGTGATAATACCATCAGTAAATGTGTCTCTCCTTCCTGACGAAGTTCAGCTGGCACTGCAAAACCTGGATTTGAAACTGCTAAATGGTGATATCACTCAGAAAGGATTTAACCTATCCAAGGCTGCTCTCCTGAGACCTTTTCAGTTCTTAACTACAGTAAAGAGTATTATAGGCCTGGAAAAGAAGGGCACGGGTAGTCATTCAGAAGACCAGAAGAACCGTACCAGCTGGCAGAAGCCTTATAAAGATGTAAATGATGGCAAAAGAAAAATTATAAAAGCAAAAGAAGAAGCTCTTTCAAAGCTTGCAGGAACAAAGTGGACTCTTGTGACAACGAACACAAATAAACTTATTTATAAAATAAAGCCAAAATCTACACTTCCCTCCCAGGGCATAGGAAATAAAAATGAAACTCGAGAAAAAGTATTGAACGCACTCATATTGAGGGAAACTCAGAAATCAAAACATACTGAGCATTTAGATACTGGAGAAGATGTGCAAGGGGTGGAAGGAGGAAAAGGGGGCATCAAGGTGGATACAAATGTAAGGGAGGGCCTAGTGGGAAGAAAACTGCAGTCTTATGCCGGAAGTTACCGAGGGTTTCTGCCATGGGAGAAAAAAAAGTATTTCCAGGATCTTCTTGATGTGAGTATTTTGATGTCATTGCTTATTGGAATAGTTGCATCTTTCTGCATTTAGTGGGAATCTGTTAATGTGATCTATGAATTGGGAATGTGTCTTGCCTTTGAGGCAAATACTGAGATTTTTTTGACATTTCATGTAAAGTCTAATTTGTTTATGACCTGACCCTCTCTTAGCTAGGTGGTAAAAGCCAAGTAGTCTTGTCTTTTCTTTCTTTTGTGGTTTTTTTGTGGTTTGGTTGTTTTGTTTTTTTTTTCAGTCAGATTCACATTTTATTCATTGTATGTTGGCACAGTGCTATTGCTCAAATATATACAGCACTTCAACAAAAAGCTTGTTTTGTTTTGAGTGCATTTATGCAAGTATGGACACAGTCTATTAAAAGAAAATGTAAGAAATAAGTATAATGGTAAGTACTTGGGCTCTAGAAGTTTAATTGAAAGTCTGCCAACAAAATTGAGTATCCAGATCACGTCAAGAAAACATGTAGGAAGCTCCTGCTGCTCCCAGCCATAGTGTTTTGGCAGAGTTTTGAAAAACCTCTAGAAGGGAAGATAGAGACTGTGCTTCAGTTAGTAGCAACTGCTCTGCACTACACCAAATGGCAAAGGGGCTATGCTTGAAAAATTCTACCTCTTTCTGTTCATCTGAGGAATGAGAAATCCTGGTTGAGGAAGACTAATAGCATTTCACTTTATCAAATGTGGATAAACTATCAGCAAAAAAATGGCAATGTTGCAAATAAACCTGATAGTAAACAGGGACTTCAGTGAGGTTGTGTGAGGTGTCAGAGCACAAATATTAAGGAAGCTTTTTATTAGACGACTTTTCCTGAAAGTATCAATAAGGAAAAAGTTATTCATATTGAATATTTAAATATTGAAAAAGAAAAATCTCCTGATTTTTCTTTTTAAAGTGAAATAGAAAATATGAAGAAAAATAACCAAAACTTGTTTTCCCGTTTTCAAATATTGGAAAGAGTTGGAAACTGGCTGAAATGTCATTTTTCCCTACCTTTTTAATGTTTTCAGTCTTTTTTGGCAATGTAACCTTGATTTATGCCCGTCCTGCTGTTTAGGAAGAGGAGTCATTACTCAAACAAATGTCATACTTTACTGATGGCAAACATTTTGGAAGGCAGCTGAAAGATACCTTTGCTGATTCCCTTCGATATGTAAATAAGCTTTTAAACAGCAAATTTGGATTTACGTCTCGGAAAGTCCCTGCTCACATGCCTCACATGATTGACCGCACTGTTATGCAAGAGCTACAAGACATGTGAGTATTTCTTTGCTTGGAATAATGTAAAACTGTAGTTAATTCTGCCTTTCTTTGGTGCCTTTTTTTTTTAATAGCTATTTCAACTGTGTTGTGGGCTACTCGGGAAGGTTATGTTTTGAAGAGGGAAAGAGGGAATTCATTACAACATGGCACTTGTCCTAAAATAAGGAGACTTTTGAGGACCATTTTAAAATTCTAAATGAGATTTTTTTTTCTGGGTAAGGAAAGGTTTACTTTAAGAAACTGGAGTATACTAAACCAGTTTACATTCTTATATAGGTTTCCCGAGGAGTTTGACAAGACCTCATTTCACAAAGTGCGGCACTCGGAAGATATGCAGTTTGCTTTTTCCTATTTCTACTATCTTATGAGTGCAGTCCAGCCACTGAACATTTCTCAGATCTTCAATGAGGTTGATACCGACCAATCAGGCATCTTGTCTGACCGAGAGATTCGCACGTTGGCCACGAGGATCCATGAATTACCACTGAGTTTGCAGGTACTCTTTCCATACCAATCACTTTTAGAGTAACTTCAGTTTTAAAGTCCAAAACTGTTAAAATGAGTCAAATCTTTATTAATTTTTGCCCATTCTTAAATTTTACCTGGAGAACGTAACACTGTGTTCTACTTTATCATTGTGATATGAAGTCAACAGTTAAATCTAGTTTTAGCAATATCAGGAAAATGGATCACTGGTGTCTCAGTTCAAGCAAGCAGCGTGAGTTTGTCAGAAAAGATGCTCACAGTTAAAAGCCACTGTGAAGAGTGGGATCCTGCTATACTTTACTGATTTTTGTTCTTACACGTAGTAAAAGACAATCCTTGCCCTGGGGATCTTGTGGCCTAGAGAAAGAAGTGAGGAAAAAGGGTAGCAAAGAAGTCATACTGGTAAATATGATGGCCATATACGAGGACTCACATTCCTGTGTTTCTGGGAACCTGTTAAACAAAGATACGTGGGTTTTGTAGGACTTAGGCTCTTAGACATTTAGTAGAGAATGAAGTGTACTACTTCTGCTTTACAGAGAGGAATCAGCATAAACCAGTAAAATTGAAATAGCATATAAAATCATTGGCATAGCTGGAGTACAGACCCACTTTAGTGTGTTCCTCACCAGTACCTGAGTCAGAAAAACTTCTTCCTGTCCTTTCAGTTCACTTTTCTCTTTCTTTGCTTGATTTGGGATTTAATATGCCACTGCTACTCTGGGAATTCTGTACTGTCCTGACATCACCTCCCAACTTAATAACGACAGGACCAGAGGAAATGGTCTGAAGTTGGAGCAGGGGAGGTTTAGATTAGGTATTAGGAAGCATTACTTTACTGAAAGAGGGTCAAGCACTGGAACAGCCTGCCCAAGGACATGGTTGATTCACTCTCCCTGGAGGTATTTAAGAAACATGTAGATGTGTCACTTCAGGGCATGCTCTAGTGCCCGAGATCGTAGGGGTTTTTGTGTGTTGGACTTGGTGATCTCAGAGGTCCTTTCCAACCATGAAGCTTCTGTGATCATCAGTAAAGGGGTATTTTACATTTTTAAATGAAAACTACTTTATGTTGTGCTTTATCTGGTCTCAATTCAACTATGCACTGAGCATTTGCTTCCCTTTAGGTGTATGGGGAGTCCCACTGACTTCAGTTATTGTACTGCATCTGCGGAATATTGTTTCTTTATTCTACCAGTAGCATGGAATTTTGTGATGTAGATAACATGAAATATGTACATGCACCTTGGATTTTTAGAACTTTGTCAGGGAGAAAATGGAATTATGCCTTTTTTTCTTTCTGTTAGGATTTGACAGGTCTGGAACAAATGCTAATAAATTGCTCTAAATCCCTTCCTGCCAACATCACTCAGATCCATGTCATTCCACCAACTCAGGAAGCATATTACGATCCCAATCTGGTAAGAAATATTAGGTTTACAAGATGCTTGGTTTCTTTCCCAAGCATTTATTTTCTGTGCTTGAAAAGCTGGTTTGATTTCTGTGAGTATAAAATATTTACAAAAAATTTGACTTGTCTGTACATGAGGTAAATATTATAAACCAAAGATTTTACAGGCTACTTCCTAACTTACGAAGTCGTTAATTTCCTTCAAAACCAGAGACAAGATGAGCTTTATTTTATTATGTATGGGATTAAAAAAAGGGTTCCTGTTAAGAAAATATACTGTTGTGAATTAGACTGTAAGGCAAATACCTCTCTGACTAGAACTTCTGATAAGTTTTTATCTGAATTATAACCCATGTATTGAAACCCAAACCAAAACAAAAAATAAAACCCCAGACAAACACGGCAGACCATCAGATGGACACCTTTAGCATAATTCTTCCTGATCTGATGGGTTGACAGGAGCACTATGAAGTTCAGCAGGGGGAGGTGCAACTGGGAGGGAGTCCTGCAACTTGGGAGGAACAATGCTATGTACCAGTATATGCTGAGGGCTACCCACCTGGAAAGCAGCTTGGCAGAAAAGAACCTGGGGGTTCTGGTGGACACCAAGTTGAATGTGAGCCAGCAACGTCAAATACTGATAGATTGTTATTTGTGTTTAGCACAGAGGCCTATTTTAGTTTAGTCTCTGTTGTCTGCAGTAGCTAAATTTCTTGGAATGAGTCTATGACCATAGAAACATCCCTTGAGAATAGGGATTCTATTTCCCAGAATTGTTTCAATGTAGGTTGTGGTGGAAATAAGGCCTAAATGTGTATCAGCTGTTCTGCAGAGTTTGCCCAGCCGGTGTTACTGGTGACTCTACCAGAGGAATGTCAAAGACTGCTGTCGAATGAGCTAAAGTTTCTGAATATTTTACTGAGGATAAAATCTAGAAGTTGCAGTGTCTTTTTGCCAAAAATAATGTGTATTTTTCATGTAATGCTTGCGTGCACAGCAAATAGTGGTGTTAAGGACTGGTATCTTTTTTTGTCGTGGGTTTTTTTTTCCCCTCAACAGTTGATCAAGAAACCAGTGCTTTTCATTCCAGGAGGGTAAAGCATACGCAAGCATTTCTAGCTAATATAAGTTTTGTACAAAGTATGTCTTTATAACAGACTATAATTTTCAGTAACCTATAATCTAAGCAATGTTTCCTTCCAGCCTCCAGTAACAAAAAACCTAGTGACTAATTGCAAACCCGTGACTGACAGAATTCGTAAGGCATACAAAGACAAAAACAAATACAGGTATGATGTTCCTGCCCTTTGAAAAGCCATACTAGCTTTGGTAACGTATTAAGAGCTATAAATACGTACGTGTCCAAAGATTTGTATTTGCATGTTAACAAATCCCAGCTCAAATTATTTTAACAGTGGAAGTGAAGAAGCATACTGATACCTACTTAGGTGTGTTTCGTTGTGCAGAATGATGTGATTCATTTTTCATAGTTTCTTATCTAGGAGACTAATTATTTCCATACTACTTGCATCATCTTGGGGCAGATCCTAATTTGTGTTGTACAACAGCAAAGCAGAGTGTCTTTAGATGGCTGTATAAATTGACTGTATGTAGTGATAGGAGGCAGTTGAAGGAGCGTAAGAAAGAAAGCCTGTCTTGTACCCAAAAGTTGAAAATTCACTTCATCCTTTCTTCTATTGAATCTTAAAAAAAAAAAAAGAAAAAAGAAAAAAAACCCCAACAAACCCACACCAAGCATTTTAGCCCTACATACCTTCTTGTTTCCCTTCACGGAGGAAGAGTGACAGGGTGGGAGTGGGATGAGAAAAGGGTTTCCATCCCCATTTGGAAAGGGCAGGACAAAGTATGACCGTGACTGTGAGTTTGTTTAAATAACTGTATTTGTGTAGATCTGCCTGAGATCGGGTTCTCTCAGATCTTTCTCCTCTGAAACCTGTAAATCAATTCCCTGCCAATGTGGCTTTTTGCTGGTGTGGAGCTTCTAGCCTAGTCTCCTGTCCATTGACCCATGGGCGCTGTTGGGCAGGGGAGAGTGGTGGAGAGTCTCTGGAGCACGTAGTTGCCCCAGGACTGGTTACAAAGCTAAATAAAACTTCAGAATGAGAGAGAGTTACAGATGCTGTTTAAGGCAGCTTTTGAAAATTATTATACATAAACGTGTAATACCTCAGGTTGTACTGAATCTTTAGAAATAATTCTTTTCCCAGGGAATTTTATGCTAAAACTGAAAAGCTAACACAGCAAACGAGATTAAAAAATGTAGGGGTGGAGGCAAGGATTTGCTGTGCTGAATGATATAGATACATTATTATAAGTCAGGTTAAAATACAAGCTGCTCTTTTGTTCTGCTGAATACCTGTATTTTTAATTTTGTGAGCTTAAATGGAGTGTGTTCTGAAGTGAGACTTCAAGGAGCAGGCAGGGTTTTTTCTTATATTAGGACAAAAAAGATGAAAAATTACCAGTATGATACCTCTAGAAAGACTGCTGAAAGACAATTTGACCCCCTTTTAAACTCAAGATACCCTTTGGAAATAGTACATTTCTGCAGTTCATATGCTTGCTATGTCTGCAGGCTATTGATTAGGCACATGAGGAAGGTTTTATTTATGTTTAAGGCTGTAGTTTTATATACTCTTCATTATTTTAAAGTTTTTGTGGGATTGGTGGTTGAATACTAAGAACCTATTTCCTCATGTCTGAAGCGTAATTATAAATTACAATTGTAAATTGTCTGTGCTTAAAAAACCAAACAAAGCAAACCAAGCAGAGTAAGTGCTGTGTCTGTTTGCAGACTGTTACTCTTATGCCAAAACTTGTCGCTTACATAATTCAGATTAGCATTCAGTTCCTTGGGTTCTGGGTGGCTACTAATAAATCTACAAGAAGGCGGTTCTGTACAAGAACGTTAGCTAAAAACTGTAAATATACTGACAGAAAACAAATTACAAGCTCTAATGAAGCTTGGACAGTCACATTGGAAATAAAATTTATTAAATGAAATCTTAAATCAATATTTGTTGAACCTGACTTTAGGCTCTTCTGTTAATGTATAAATTTTATTATTATTTTTTAACAATAAGGTTTGAAATCATGGGAGAAGAGGAAATTGCTTTCAAAATGATTCGCACGAATGTTTCTCACGTGGTTGGTCAGCTGGATGACATCCGAAAAAATCCCAGGTACCCTCTTTCTCGATTTGTAGGAGGTTTTAAGGAGGTTTTCATTTTCGACTTCAGCTGTGTGTTGAAAGATAACTTTGCAATGTCTTGCAGTGCATTTCTACACTGTGGTTACAGGGTAAGACCAGTTTTAACCCAAATTACTTCTAATTTTTTTGTGTTTAACTGAAGCTGACTGCTCTCCTCTGTTACGCTAGGGGTTAGCCGTTACGTTTTTATATATCTAAAATTTTTGAGATTTGGAAAGCCTCAAAAATAGTTTTCAGCTGTTGTTGTTTCCATTCTAGAGGGTAGTTTTATTTTCAAGGAAGAGCATTTTGATATGCTTTATGCAGCACTTTTAAAATAAAACCTAGGTGCAGACTGTTACAAACTCAGTGTTGCACATCCATTATGCTTTCATGCTCTGTTACAACATGGCAAGAGATATTAATATTTTTAAAAATATTTGGTGAGGAAACCATATAAAGCCAGAAGGTACTCAGCCCTCTGTTTTTCTCCGCTCTGGAAAAGTGGAGAGTGGAAAATGAGAGTGGGCTCTGTGATTTTAAATTAGGCTCCTGAAATGACCGTGCAGTAAATGTCCTGGAATACATTTCACAGCATCCAGCTGGGAAAGCAAAGGATGCTGCATTTGTGACTCAAGTCTGTATCTGCTTTGCAGGAGCCTTTAGCTGTAGCCCTGAGCCCGTTGCATAAGAATGGGTTTCAACAAGACACGGTGAGATAATTTAATAGCCAGCTGCCTTAGAAGTGAGATGCTGCCTCCACCCATCTCCTCTCTCTCTCTCCTCATCCTTCCTTCCTCTCGGTTGCACACTCTTTTCTTGCATCTTGGTTCTGTCTTCAGAAAGCTAGAGAGTTCTCTGCCACTTTCATGAGTTTGGCCTCAAGGAGGGAGTCTGACAACTGTCAAAAAACAGAGCAAGGAGGAAAGAAGGACCAGATACCTTGGGCCAGGGCAAGTGAAACCTCCTCTTGCAGGTCACAGCAAGCTACTGTGTAATCTCAGCTGCCTGTAAAGCTATACCATTATTTGCATTTGTAGATAAAGAGCAGGTTTTCACTTGCCTCTTACACTGTACTGCTTGCTAGGTCATTCATTCAGAACGGTCAATGCCAGTCTTGAGATACTTTGCAGCTGAAGGTGGTTTGTATCTATTCCTTCTCCATACAAGAGTGCCTTCTGGACACGTAACTACTGCGTTCCGGTTCCCACAATGATCCAGTTGAAAAGAAAAGTGGGCAGTGCCCAAAGTCATCCTGCTGCTGCTTCTTCCTTCTCTGTTTCTTTCTATCTGCTAGCTAGAACTTTTTCCTGAAACGTTGGCATGATTTCAAGCCTTCTGTTAGGCCCAAGAAAGGCACATAACATGATTTTCTCACCTTCGGTTTTCAAGTTCATGCTTGCAGTCACTGGCTTCTTATTTTGAAAGGTTGTTGCTGATGTCAGACTTGATCCTGACGCTATGTTGGTTGTGGTATGAGTATGCTTAATGTATGGAGGCCTCCTAGCAAGTTAAGATGGGGCTACCCATTCCGTGAAGTGATTGCATCCTTAGATGAGGATGTGTTTGAGTAAGGATGTCTATAGTTTTGTCTTCTCAGGAACCTCAGCAGGCAAGATAAGGCAGGTGAGCTGAGCTATCTTGAATCTTCCCTAGTTTTCATTTCATGCACTGGCATGCTGCTACGAGCTCTGCCCGAGACTCCGTATATACATACCCTTTTGCTTGGTTTGGCTTTTTTCTTCTCTGAAGGAACAATAGTGTAGTGTACTCCCAGATTGCTGGCTGGTTCGTGAAGTCAATTACTTGGGCTGTATTCCTGCAGAGTACGGTGTGGGGCTTATTATACTCATATCTTGTTAGCAAAGGAGGGGAGCTGGCGGGGCTGGGTAGGCATTGCATTTCCTTCTCTTTGTCATGTTTTCCCCGCATATAAAACAACATAATAACTATACGCAGTCTCTAAAAACAGGTATTCAGTGCCTCTCTCAGGACAAACTAAAAGTAATGTTCATTTACTGATCTGCCTTAAAATGTTTGGTTTGCATCCTTAAGAAGTGAGCCTTAGCTGTCTAGGCATTAGTTCTTGAATATCCAAAGGAATGTCAGATTTGGTTTCTTTTGGATGCATTAAAACAGTCTTTCCACTTGAAATGGGTGAATTATCCTCATTGCTGCCACTTACTGTGCTTTGATTTGCTATCAAAGTGTAGCAACCTCTCAGCTGGTAAAGTGCATCGCTTTCAGATGAAGCTAACCAGGGATATGCACCCTGGGAGTGCAGCTACTGCATTCCTGGGGCTAATGAGCTGCCAGTCCAAGGGACAAGGCCAGGAATAGTCCAGAGCGAACTCCCCAGATGCTTTTAGTGAAGACATATGATTGCCATAACCAGCTGTTTTGCTCAGTATTGATAGCGTAGACACAGCCTGCTGGTCTTTGAAGAGGAGAGGTGTATTTTCCCCAGCACATAATTGTCTACAGCAAGGTTACTAATTATGCCAGATTCAGCCCAGGCTGAGGAAAAGTGGTAATGCCCTCTGTAGGGCAATTCACGTGCTCCAGTGGTCATCTTATTTCTAGGATCATGTAGGAAGCCTGAACTTTGCTCTTTGAAAGAGCACACCATACTATAGAGAATACAGCTGACCAGAACAACTTACTTACAAAGGTTAGCAATTGCAAGGCATATGTCACCAGATATCATTTCTCTCTCTGGGGAAAATGTACGGGGCTTGTATCTCACAATATAAACAAAGCTCATAACCTTGCCCATATGTGGGAAAGGGAATTTTTGTTGTCACGCTCCAGGTCAGCGTGGCCAAGGGTACATAGCAGTCTAGCACACGAGCTGCTGCTTTAGTTTCAATAATTTGCAGGAACTTAGTGAGTTGAATGTTTCTTCTATGAGCAATACCTCTCTGCAGGAGGTGTTTTTGGGAGCATGCTTATTTGGTCAGTGATTTCCATGTAAATTCTGTCCAGAATTTATTGTTCGTATTCTGGTTGATTATACAAGTTCAGCTTTGGGTCTGTGATTCACGTCATGTCCTGCCCAATTTACACCGTGTTCTTATTAACTCAAAGCTTGAAGATCAAGCTTTACCCTCTGTTGTACAATCTTCAGTAGTTTTTACGTTGACTTTTTCTGAAGACTGCAGCACACGCAGTAAAATAGTTACAACTGAGTATGTTTACCTCCTGCAGTAGGGTTCACTTTGTTATTTAGGATACTTTACTCACGATAATATATTTAAAACTATAAAAACCTTTACCTAAATCATAATGCTGGCCTTCTAACCTGCTGTCTGTATGCTGTGGTGGGCTCTGGGATGAGGCATGCCAGTGCCCGTTAGATGGCAGCATTATATAAATAGAGAAACCTTGCTGGTGATTGGATTCCTCAGCAGTTTCGACTTGCTGTCAGCCTTGGTGGTCTTAGAATTGAAATAAACTTAACATAATGCAGCAAAAAGGAGAGTGATTACCATTATCAAATACATCGTTTTGTTTTTAAAAAGGTACTGTATCAATTTGGTTTAAAAGAATTCCATTTGTGTTCTTGGTTTGCAAGTACCTTTAGTAGAGGTATATAGAAGAAATATTCTAACAATGACTTCTTGTTTTCTAGAAAATTCGTTTGCCTAAATGACAACATTGATCACAATCATAAGGATGCTCAGACAGTGAAAGCGGTGCTTAGGGACTTTTATGAATCAATGTTTCCCATACCCTCCCAATTTGAACTGCCAAGGGAGTATCGGAATCGTTTCCTTCACATGCACGAACTCCAAGAATGGTAAGTTACACCGGTTCTCTTCAAGTTCCTGCAGTGTGACAGCATATAATTACAGAACTTACTGCTACAAGCCATTCCCACCCCCCCAGTATTGTCACGAGGGAGATAACAGTGTATGTGAAAAGATTTGAATGGACTAAAATTTGAGGTGTGCAGGATTTGGGGTTTTAAACTTCAAAGCTTGAAGATCAAGCTTTACCCTCAAAAGAAAAATGTATTTAATTTTTATTTTCTTTTTAAGTAATTAAGGACACAGGGCTTTCTTTAAATGTGAAAAAACCCTCCATGTTTGGAATGCCTGCTGCACAGGAGTATTATAAACTGTGATGTTTCTAACTGATTTTGTTGTTGTTTTAATCAGTCAGCAATAATCAGCTGGATAAACATCAGAAAAGATATGTGTATGTCTCATTTTTATGTAACATATGAAAT
The DNA here is from genome assembly GCA_013400555.1 of Jacana jacana. Lineage (NCBI taxonomy): Eukaryota > Metazoa > Chordata > Aves > Charadriiformes > Jacanidae > Jacana > Jacana jacana. The sequence continues at coordinate 63,607 of VZTM01041539.1, read as the reverse complement.
TTTTATGTGTGTTTACCTCTTGCCATTGTATAAATAATAACTTCAGAACTTGGGGTAGTTGATTTGAGAATACAAGCAAAAGGTTGGCAGGTAGGGTGATAGAAAGGAGACAAGAAGACTAATATGTAGTTTTGTTGCTGATAAGCAAGTTGTGAGAAATAGCTGTCAGCGAGGAAAGAGAAAATACGAGAGGAACTGTAGAAGGAATCAGGACTGGAGATGGCAAGAATAGGAGTGGATTGTAGTGCTATAAGCCCTGCTGTAACAGCGGCAGAGGGAGTGGGAGGCAAACCCATTTCAGCAGTTAAGGGTAGAAATTGGAGCTGGAGGAGTAGAGATATTGTTGGCTCCCTTTTTGTGGACATCTGTCAAGACTTCGTTAGCTTCGCAAGAACACTTTATTTGTAGACAAATGCAAGCAAAGACAGAAGACTTGTTTGTAGCCAAAGTGGATTTCTACCAGAGTGGGTTAAAGTCTGCTTGAAATGCTGCTGGAAATCCATGTTTGTCAGTGTTTTACGGTATCATAGGACAGGTGATGTTGGAAGGGACCTTGAAAGATCACGTAGGCCAACATTTTGCAGGGAAAGGGAGCTTAGATGAGAGATTTTTAGCACTGTGTCCAGATGTGTCTTGAAAACCTCCAGTGGTGAGGATTCTACCACTGCCCTCGGGATGTTGTTCCAGTGAAAGTTGTTCTCGCTGTAAAAACAATAAATATCAAGATGAAACCTCTCCCAGTCCAACTTGCATCTGTTGCCCCTTGTCCTCTGCAGGTGGCTCTTTGTGAAGAGAGAGCCTCTGTCTTCTTTCTAACTGCCCTTTAAGTATCGGAATACCTTTCTTTGCCTGTTTCATGGCAACTCTTTCTATATTTGCATTTCTAACATATGAAGCTGGTTTCCTCTTTCTTTCTTTCTTTGTGCAGGAGGGCATATAGAGACAAGCTCAAATTCTGGACCCACTGTGTTCTAGTAACGCTGATTGTATTTACAGTCATCTCGTTTTTTGCTGAACAGGTAAAACTAATATCATCTTACCAATTCTGTATCATTTAATAGATTGCCGTGTCGCTGGGATAATCTAAAATGGATTTCTTAAATAGGTTTTGATGAATAGCTAGGATTCCTTCCTTTAGGAAGGAAGTAAAGGTGGTACATGACTCATTAAGTTGCTTCAGTTCTTAAGCCATCATGTTGAGGTTCCCTGAGAAGAGAATCTGACAGAGGTGAAGGAGAGTTGATGTTCCCTTTTCAGTTGCTTTGCGACTGTCAAGTCGGTCATAAACATGATAAATTTGGATGTTCAAAATCAGTAATTGTTTTTGAAAGTCTTGGTTTATTAACACACACATAGGTAGAAGTGCTAAATAAATTAACAGGAGGAAAATGTAACTAACAGAAATAAGTCTAATCCTGAAGAGAATCTCAGTGTATGCAGGGGCCCTATCTCATCCCTAAGTAATTGCAAAGACTCCTATTGAATTTAGAAGGCTTTGAATCCGAGTCAAAGGAAAAAAGCCCTCCACTTCTGCAGCATCAAATGGCTTTCTTGAACATGATTTAATCCTGCTGAACTCAGAGGGAGTCAATGGAACAAATCATGTGGGTAATTCTTTGCAGGTGGGGGCCTTAAGTAACACTTTCCGTGGTCTGATGAAGAGGGTGTAATTCTTGAAAGGTTGGCTTTTGATTATTATTTTTTTCCCACCTGTAACTTTTGCATGACTCTTTCCCTTGATTTCCAGCCTTTTGTATATATTTAAAAACTTGTCCTTCATTAGTTACTTGGCTTTGGAAGGGAGTATTCAACTTAATAATACACCTTAGGTATATAAATACTGTTTTAAGAGGCCTGCTTTCTGTTGATCTTTTAGAAGCTGAATGTAGTTTGGTGTTACATGAATTTAAATACAGAAGTTAATTTTTAAAATAATCAGAATGGAGGCATACCATATTTTTCACTTTCTGCTTGTGTTCTGGTTATTGAGAAGTCCAGTGGGAACACGTATGCCCAATAGGTGAAGTTGAGTAAGTAATTCTTTCTTCCTGTGCAGAGAAGCAAAAGCCAAAAAAGGACAGTATTGATTGAATTAAAGAAGTATTGTACAGATCTGAGTTTCTAGGAGGAAAGCCTGACCAGTGATGCACCTCGAGCTAAATGTTGTCTTTTTCATTTTTTTTTTCCCCTTTCTTCAGCTAATTGCACTTAAACGAAAGATTTTTCCGAGGAGAAGGATACAAAAGGAAGTTGGTCATGAACGAATCAAAGTGTAGAAGAGCTTTATCTTGGAGATCAGTCTACCTCAAGATGTGATAAGCATTCAAAATCTCTCATAAGTGTCTCTTACGGTTTGACATTTAACTGCATTGATACACATTAAAAAAAGAAAATCAGGCACCTGCAGTTAGAATCTTTGCAGGACTCTTTGTGATATCAAAGCTGCTGGAGCTGTGACAAAGCAAAAAATGCAGGGAACCTGTATGTAGGCAGTTTTCAACGGATCTTACTTTGCAGCTTGTTAGTTCATGGCCATATTATCCTTTTTTATAAAAAGGGCTGCCTAAAGAAATGTAGCTGCATTTATTGCAGTGGATGTTGCCAACTAGAGAAAATGTTGGAAGGCAAAGTTGCTTGGGATCAGCTTAACAGGTCCTGGATCTTGCATTCCAAAACATTTTGCAAATTTCTGTTGTTGCTGCTTTTGGTTTGTTTTTTTTTTTTAGCCCTAGGGGAAAATGGAGAATTATGTAACTTGTCATTTAGATTTAGTGTGCATTTATTGATGTTGACATTCTTTAAAGCACAGTGACAATTCATCCCCTATTTGTAGTATTTCATTGGGGTTTGGAAGAAATGTATGCTAATAAGAAAAATACCTGGTAAAAGAACAACTAATGGATATTTGAAAGATACTTTCTATCTGGTGTATTATGTTCCAAAGAATACAATGTTGTTATTTCTTGACTCAATTACAAAGAGAGGATTATGGTCAAAGGCAAATGATCAAGGTATAGTATTTCATAAGAGTTGTAAATGTAAAAGCAAAAGTGCCTCTCTATATGAATGGGTAATAAACTGTTTTAATGTAGCAATGTATGGGAGCAGTGTTTCACTCAGAAAACAATATTTGTACTGACACATGAAGCTTTTATGTTTTTACATCCAACAGGGTTTGGCGCCCTGTATTTTGCTGAGACATCAGATCAGCACACTTTCATGTGGGACAGGTTACTGAATCTTTTCAAGCAGAAGGTTTTGGTGGTGTATCTTCGGTTAATTGTATTAACAGTATTCAAAAAAGCATTAATTTTTGTAATCAGACGATGTACAAAATGGATGTGCATATGTATTGTAAGATCCTTGGTTTGCTTTGAAATTAACTAAAATGAGAGAAGTGTTGTCTGTTGCTTCTGTTTTAATTAAAGCAAAACTCATTCATTTTGATAAATTATCCATTATGCTTACGAATCCGTGTGTTAAAAGTTAGTATTTTTCCTTTAAAAAACGTCAAACAGGAATAATTTAAAATATGTTAAGGGTGAGCGTCAGGAGGATGGAGCCAGGCTCTTCTCAGTAACATCCAATGATAGGACAAGGGGCAATGGGTGCAAGCTGGAACATAAGAGATTCCAGTTAAATATGAGGAAAAATTTCTTCACAGTGAGTGTGACTGAACACTGGAAGGGGCTGCCCAGGGAGGTTGTGGAGTCTCCTTCTCTGGAGACATTCAAAACTTGCCTGGACGCGTTCCTGAGTGACCTGCTCTAGGTGTTCCTGCTCCGTCAGGGGGATTGGACTAGAGGATCTTTCAAGGTCCCTTCCAATCCCAATATTCTGTGATTCTGTGAATAATTTAATATTGATTTGAAGCATGAATCGATTCTCAAAGTAGAATCAAACTTTTGGGCATTGTAAAAATGCAAATACTTGTAATTATTAAGGTTATATTTCATGCTAGAAATACATATTATACTGAAATTTAGAATAGAAGTAGTTTAAATCAATGGTACTTCAGACTACCAGAAAATTAGACATTTTGGGAAATAGAAGAAAGCTTTGATAGCTTCTTAAAGTTCAAACTATTATAACATAGATTCAAGTTGATTTATTTGTTTTTTACAAATGATATGTGGCATTCTAATCCAAATAGTTGGAAGAACTAAAAAAGTTAAAATTTTAAGTAAAAGTCAAAATTTAAGGCAGTTTTTCTGCTGAAGCGATGTGTAAATAAACAGATTGCATAGGTAGCCCAGCTGTCACAGCTATTTATTTATTTATTTATTTGTGGAAGCAAAGTTTTGAAGGTAAATACGTACCATTTTGTTTCATTACGGCAATAAGAGGCCAGAAGTCATAGCATAAAGTTATTGGGAAGCGTTCTCTGAAAATCTGTGTGCTGCGTCCCTGGGGGAAATAAGAAAGGTGGCGAAGCAGAGTAAGATGTGAACAGTACAGTGGTGGCAACTCACTCTTGCCAGTAGGATGAAGGAGGGAGTTGGAAAAGTAACAGTGAGGAAAAACTCAGGGGCCAGGATTAAAACGGTTTAATAAGTGAAAGGGGAGGAAGAAACGCAAACCCAAGGCTTGCAGAGGGAGGTGCTGAGATGCTCTACCTCCACCAAAGCAGACCAGTTCACAGTCAGTCTCTGAGCAGTGGGCCGTCTTGGAAACACCAAACCACCCTGGTTCTCTTGCGGATCCTGATGTTCTATGATATGGAGCATCTCCTCAGTCAGTCTATGTCAGCCATGTCTGGGCTGTGGGTCAGAACCCAGAGCCAGGCACAGTGCAGCTCCAGCCCTGCCCTGAGGGGAGTCAGCTCCACCTCAGACGGACCCAGTGGAAACTGAAGCTTCACATAAGGAAATACCTGGTGAAATTTCTCAAGTGGTTGAGGATGATAAGGATCAAAATGGAAACTGTGCTAGGATTTTTTTTTTTTTTTTTTAATTTAGTTTTTGTATTTGAGCTTCCTAAGTGAAGAATGAGGACTGAAAATCCTGAAAACGGCAGGAGAGCCTAAAACATAAACCATGTAGTTGGTAAAAATAATTTGACTGGAGAAATGCTGCCTGCTTCTATTGACTTGAGCAAAAATCTTCCCTTGACATTATACCCTTAGCCTCCGTACACCGTAAGAACCTCTTTTGCGGGCTTTTTGTTCCTTGAAGAAGACATTAAAACCATTTAAGAAAAAAAACAAAACAAAAAACCTACAAAAAACTAAAAGCCCCATAAACCCCAACCCCAAATAAAGGGAGGTGGGGTTTAAACGAATTCAATACTGAAGCAACGGGCCTCATCTGGCCTCAGTCGCAGGTTCTTCTCCTCAGGGCCCCCTGGCGCATGCGCTCCCTCCGCCTCCCTGCGGCCCGCCCCGCCCATCTTCCCGCCCTTTTGTTCGGGGTGGGAGGTGCTGAGGCGGTGTCCAGGTCCCCTCAGTTTGTTGTCTGAGAGGCGGCGGACGGAGCCCGGGGGTTGCTAGTGTCACTGGTGCCGGCGGGGGTGAGGTGTTTTGGGCGGAAGCGGCAGGGGGTGAGGCGGTTGTGGCGTGATGGCTATTCCGAGGAGGTGGGAGTGGAGATAAAGCCCATCGCAGGGCAGAGGGATGGAAGGTGGTTGGGCGGAGAGTAAGGAAGAGGGTTAAGACATGCCGGTGCACCTCGGCCTTTGAGACCCCAGTGTTCTCCCCTCAAAGCCTGTTGTGGCAGTGGTGGGGTGTGGGCTCAAGTCTCCCTTGCTGCTCTGAGGTAAAAAACGGGTGGGCCTGCACGGTGGAAATCCACACACAGGGTATTCACCCAAATGCTGTTTTCTTTTACCTCTTTTTTTTGGGCAGGGTGAAAAAAAAAAAGAGTTGAATTTATCTGAAAGACTATTGTTAAATACAGAGCTTGAAGATAACTTGAACTGTCAAAAGCAGGTATCTACACACGGGATGGGTGAAGGCTGTATGGGGTGGTGAGGCAGCAGGATGGAGGGGCTGGCGAGTTGTGCTTTGTGTCCTGGTTTCCAGTACAAAGGAAAAGTACCTGTATGTGAGAGAAAATACCTGCTTGCATTTTAAAGTTGAAGCACTTTGGCAGCACAGAGACAGGCACATCCAGGTGCTGTGCCAGTATTTTCCCCCTTCAACCAGGTTTTTAACAGCTGCACTAGTTGAAATGCAGAATGAGTCCTGAACATTTACTCTCATTTGAGGATACTTTTAATGCAAGTATCCTTAGTACTTACTGATTTTTCCAATTAATTTCAAGAAACTTGCAAGGTTTAAAAATTTTCATACTATATAGAGAAGTATGATCCACCAGAAAAGCTGGGTGTTAGCAAGCAGCGTTCTCTATTTAGTAGTTTAATGTGATCAGGTATATATATCCATGTAATAGGTGGTTAAAAAAATATTTTCATAGGTATGGATAACTGATTTCAAAAAAGAGAAATGGGAAATTTAGGTATGTGAGGCAGCTGTTAATTTGGAGGGGACTTCATGGGCCTGGAAATTCAAAAGATCTCTCCTGGAGTTTTCCATTTCGCTCTACGAACTTAATTTTCAGAATTGCCTTTGCCTTGGCTTGTGAAAGCTTTCTGATATTCCCAGCTTGTGTCAAGTTGCACCTAGAATGAGAGCTTACCCACTGCTGAGTCGTGGCTTGTTCAGTTTGGAAAACCCTGTGCTTGCAGCTGTTTGGTTTGTTGGTTGGTTTGTTTGCGGTTTGATGGTTTGTTTGGTTTATGCCTTTTCCCCATCCTCCAAGTAATCCTGTTACTTTTTGGAAGGGTTTTTGAAAGTGTCACGTGACGCCTTGAAATGCTTAGGTCTTGCTATTAGAGAAAGGTAACAAGAGAAGAAATAGTTGAGCAAGGATTCAGTAGCCTGGTGTTTCCTGTTGTATTTGTATATTGTTCCTACTGTTGATAAAGTGCTAAGGAAGAAATTATTTTATTTTGTAAATCATGCATTTGCAACTATACTCTTTTTCTTCTAAATAGATGTTTTACTCCCTGATTATTTATAAAAATACACAAAATTTAAAAAGATTAGTTTTACTAAAAGAAGTGAATGAATATTGTTATTTAGGAAGGCAGTGTGTTTGTAAAACGAAGGAACTGCATTAGTTACATGAGAGAAAGCAGGCATACGAGCTAAAAATAAAGATAATTCAGGAAGTGAAAGTGTTCAGGGTTTTTTAAAGATGGTGTCTATTTGTCTGTCTAGTATGGGATAGCTTGTAGAATCAGGTTGGTCTTTATGGTTTATAATTTCTGGGTTTTGTAAAAGAGAATATTGGCATAGATTTTGGGGAATGCCGTATTGGGTATGACAAAATACTTAAACATTATGGAAACCCAGTAAGCAGACACCTTAAGAAGGTACACAATGTCCTTCCTTGTTTTTCAGCAGAATCAAGTATGTACCTACTAGCCCCAATGGTGTGGGGCTTTTTTTACCTTGTTTTTAAATATGCTGATAGGTAATCCTGTGGATTACCTTGAAACTCAAACAGCTTGACTGCCTGAATATCCTTACAGGTGGAGACTGTTACAGGGGTGTCTGTAACAGTGAATGTAAACATGAAAACATATTTATCTTCAAAGTATTTTGGGGAAGGTTACGTGTCAAATACAACATACCATTTCAGTAGGAAGAAAATCTCATTATGGCACCATCAGGAAGAAAACATGGAGGAAAAGCTATTAAACCAGCACAGGATGATGAAGCCATACCTGCCTATGATTTTCAGGAAGAAAGAAAAGAGCTGAGTGGATCAGAGGATGATATTAGAGAAGGTGCTCATATGATTTTTTTTTTTAATTATTTTTTTTTAAAGTGAAGCTTATAATATTGCTGACTATGAATAGAAATTAAGACACTTCTGTATTAGCCAGTATTTTCCGTGAGCAGGGTTCATAATGTTGGTGATAGCTAGCCTCCTGGAGTATAATTCTGATTGGTAAGAGAAAGGAACAGAATAGAATAGCAGCGTATAATGCACTATTATATCTTAAGTTACAGGTGGAGTCTTTAATAGAGTAGGATTTTGTTACATGATTTTGTTACCTTTTTTTAATTACATGTTTCTGTCACCTGGCTGCATATAACATTGGGAGATCAGGATAGAAGAGAAGAGCTCTGCTTGTTTGCATGGAGTGCTGAGTTGGGTTAGGGTAGTTGAAGTATTAATGCTTGCAAGGTTACGAGTACTTCAGTCAGTCAGAATCAAAGATAAGAATGAGGAAGAAGCACAGCAAGCTGAGGAGAAAAGAAACTAAGTCAACCAAGGGATTCTTGTTTAATTCTGGGGAAGTGTTGTAAAAAAGTAGATTTTCCTTAAAAATGTGGTTCTGGTTCACCACATGATAATTTTTTATAAAGTTTGATGTAACTCCATTTCTGGATTTTTGTCTTTCAGCAGTTACCGCTGGATTTGCTTCTCTTAATTTCTCCCCTTCTTCATTTGTTCAGCCTAAGTTGCCCCCACCCTGCCCCTCCAATAGAAATCTGACAGGCAAAGGTTTTTGGAAATAATATACATATCTGTTCTTGATTTTGCTTTTTTAAAGGCCAGAATACACAATTTCAGAACTTATTCGACAGTAAAATTAAATTCTTATAGATCGGTCTTTTTCAATTTTTAGATTATTTCTCCCTTTCTGATGATTGTTATACTGTGAGTTGGGAGTCATTGTGTATTAGCAGACAGAGAAACTAAAACTGGTTGAGACCGGTGTAGAGGAGCTCAAGGCAGCGTAAGCTCAAATCTAGCCTTGCCAAATAATTCCACACTGTCCCTCAACTCCAGATTCAAAGTTTTAGGAGCTACGTGTGTTATGGATGGGAACTGAGACTCACGGGACATGTTCAGAGAAGTGCCGTTACAGGAAAGTAAATACACTTTTAACAATTCAAAAGAGTCCCACAAAACAGAAGATACTTTTGTAAATCTTTTTGAAATTTGTATTAAGGTGAAACACCAGTGATGGACAAGCACGGGAAGAAAAGACCGTTGGCGACTACTCATGCGGTTCCAGATGATGTGGGGTAAGGTTAGGAATTTACTTTGTTTCCACAATAAGCAAGCCTTACATGGATACTGATTTCAGTTGTTCACTATGCTTGTTTTGCTTGTTTTGCTTGGTGTGGTTTTCTAGTATTTTACTAAAAAATTAGGTGATGATAATAAAATATTGTAGGTAAAAAATGTAACGTTTTAAAATGAGTAGTTCTGCAGTTTCTTCATAGATACTTTTGGACATTCATAAAAATTTGATGTATTTCTGTGATTTCTTAAAATTTCTTGGTTGTTTTTTTTTTCAAAAGGTGATTTAAGTTTTATTATAAATTGTTGATAATTTTGTTATTTCCCATCTGATCTTTGTTGCTTGAGCATATTAACAGTACTTCAAATGGTCCACCTGTAGCTTGAAAAATAAATTCTTTTTACAGTAAAGCTTACAAAATTCAATATTTATGGGCAGTGTAAATGTAATTAAAAAGTGTGCTGTAATAGCTTTTAGTAAGATTATAACTGTTGAGTTGAAGATACGTTTTTTGTTTGGTTTGGGTTTTTTATTCTTCAATAGAGAAATTAGTGCCCTGTGCAGAAGATGATATAAATCAAGATAAATGTTTTCTTTACCCATCATGTCCCTTTTTGGACTTGTCAGCTATTGTACAACTGCCTTACATGCCAGTGTAGTCATCTTAAAAGTGTTGCAAAAACAACACTGTTGTTATTTGTCTTGGATTTTACTTACCCTTCCAGTCATGCTGACTCTGATGGGCTTGTTTTCATTTGATATTCCAAATACCTTTTGTGTTTTCTTTTTGTATAGGAAGTAATTAATTTATTTATGATCCTCCTTCACTCAGGACCCTTTAATTCCTAATACTGCTCTTTTTCTGGGGAGTAAGTCAATAGACTCTAGTATTATTTTTGTTAAAAGCAGATTAGTCTAAAAAAGAGACCTCTTAAGGAGGAGAGCTATAGAGCTATTTTTTTTATCTTGTAGAAGTGGCTCTGTCACTGCTTGAAAGTAAGAGGCACAGGAGTAAAATTAGTTTTAAACTTAAACAACAGGCCTTATTCTAAAGTCATAAAATGGGCAAATAAAAATTTTAAACACTATTTTCTAGGGGTGAAGTACAGAATATGCTGGAAAGATTTGGAGGTAAGTATGTTTACATTCTAATAAATTAAAAAAAAAAAGCAATTTTTAAGTTGCAGAATTGGCAGTAACTTTTTAGTGTAAGCCAAGATTTACTTAAAATGAGCAGTCTTTGTAACAGTTTTCATCTGTTCTGAAAAAAGCCAGTTTTCAGAAAAAAAAGTTGTATCTGAGCAGAGGAGAGAAGGGAATAACTGCATATAAAGTGAGATGTGAGTATTTGTGTAGGTGAATACAAATTAAAAAGGGAAAGAGGCATGAGTGCTTTTGGCTATCAGTTCAGATTTTAAGAGGTAGTGATTATATTGTAGAAAAGAGGGAGAACCTGACCTAGCTGTTCTTGCTCAAGTTTTTGATACAAGAGACTGGAGATTGCAAGACTTGAGTGAAAAATTCAGGTCATGTAAATGTTAATATAAGCAGTTAAATAGAATAAATAGTTCTAATTCTAGAGGAGGAATTTTGGAAGCAGGTTGTAGTTGTGATACAGAACGAGCAAGAGAAGTAGCTACTTCACACATTCAGAAATGCAGAGAATGGGGCATGGGTTGAGAAGAGAATTTCAGCAGTCAGGAGGGAAGAGTACAGGTTTCTAGAAAAGCTAAAGAATGAGGGTAAGTAACGCCAGTCATCTAGTGCTGAGAGATTCATGCATGTCACCTCCTTGGGTTTAATTTAGTCATAATCAGATCCTCAGAGGGCTTTACTTACAGTTAAATTCCCAGCTGAATTCCTGGTAGGTGACAGGTTAGAGAAAAAACACATTTCACTTGCAAAGAGTGTATAATACAAATCCCAGTATAACAAAACATCAAAAAGCTGTGGAAGGAATGGAAACCATCTTAATGCTGGTATAACACATTCAGTAGCTGGTTATTACTTTCATTATTCGTATAACAAAATTCTGTACAGAGTCATTTACCTGCTTGTAAATCTTGCAGTGAAAGAGGAGTACAAGGGATTCCTTAATCCATGAATTAAGACTTCTTGCTGTTAAGGTACATATTAGAATGCTACTGTAGATCTAGCAATCTAGATGAGAGGAGGATTTCAATGTCAAAAAGCTAGGATTGCTTGTGAAAAACTCAAAAGTAAGATGGAAGGAAAATCAATGGATCAGAGAGAGGATGCTGTCTGCTAAGAAACAGTAGGTTTGGTGTGAGCAGGGGCAGATGCCTCAGCAAGTTAGGGAGAGGTTTGACAGGTGTTTCTTGAAATCTGCAGTGAGAAGGAAAAGAAATTGCTGTGTAAACCTTAAGCTGCAACTTGTTTGTTAAATCTACAAATAAAAGGGAATTTAATTTAATAAAAGAAGATTAAAGGGAAACAAACATACTACCTTACATGAACTTGAATAATTTTTTAAAAGCACTAAGTCTCTCTGAGTTATGAAAAATAGCTTGCCATTAATTCATTCTATATGTTCACAGCGATAGTAATACCTTTATTTTTGATATCCAAGTAATTTGGATAATAGTCTGAGATGTGTGGGTTTTCTAGAAAAAAATAATTAAAAAGTCTCAGCATAACTAAATTCCCTGGAGGTCTGGCAACTGAGCTGGCACGGCAGTCAGGTGGCTAAGCTAGTGAGGATTTTGGTGGTGTGACTGGAACATCGGATGCTAGAGAAGAGAGCGAGATCTCTCTACTCACTCAGGTTGGTGCACGCCAATGTTGGAAGATACGCACCATGAACTGATTGGATTGTGCTTCTGGTGGCTTCAAGCACATTTGTGTGCTCATTGTATGGATGGTATGTTAGTATAGATGGTGTGTTGGACCATAAGAATCAGTAGGGGAGCACATGATGACAGCCTGTAAGGAAGGGATTTAAATACACATACTGGCAGCACTGCAGCTACCCTGAGGTCAGATCATGGACAGATTCAGATTAATGTGTGTGTCTGCTCAGAGTCAGTCTGACACCGTACCCACTAGCGTCCTACCCCACAATGAAAGAATGGCAGAATAGTAGAGGTTGGAAGGGACCTCTGGAGATCATCTAATCCAACCTCCCTGCCAAAGCAGGTTCACCTACAGCAGGTTGGACAGGTTTTGAATCTCCAGAGAATCACAGAATCTTCATGGTTGGATGGGACCGTTGAGATCATAAAGTCATAACAACAAAAAAACCAAACCAAAACCAACTAAAACAAAAAACCACAAACAAACAATGCCCCTTCCCCCCCCCCCCA
>VZTM01041539.1:36682-51230 GCA_013400555.1 Jacana jacana | reverse complement strand
AACAATGCCCCGACCCCCCCCCCCAAAAAAAAAAAAGAACAAAAACCCCGACAAAAAAAATACCACCACTGAAAATACCACACCCAAAACCCCACCATAACAACCACCACCACACCCAACAGTCTCAGGTACTACAGCCTGACCTCCCCTCTCAGTAAAGCAATTCTTCCTGATATCTAATCTAAACCTCCCCTGCTGCAGCTTCAGATCATTTCCTCTGGTCCTGTTATTCACTTGGGAGAAGAGGCCAACACCCACCTCTCTACAACCTCCTTTCATGTAGTTGTTGAGGGNGGTTCACCTACAGCAGGTTGGACAGGTTTTGAATCTCCAGAGAATCACAGAATCTTCATGGTTGGATGGGACCGTTGAGATCATAAAGTCATNAGCCTCTCCTCACAGGACTTGTTCTTTAGACCCCACACCAGCTTGGTAGCTCTCCTCTTGGCATGCTCCAGCACTTCCTGTAGTGAGGGGCCCAGAACCGAACCTAATACTCAAGATGAGGCCTCACTAGTGCTTGAGTACAGAGGCACAATCACTTCCCTATTTCTGCTGGCCACGTTGTTCCTGATACTAGCCAGGATGCTGTTGGCCTTATTGGCCACTTGGGCACACTGTTGGCTTATGGAGATTCCAGAAGTTCTCTGGGCAGCCTGTTCCAGTACTCTGGCACCCTCAAAGTAAAGTTTTTCCTCCTGTTGAGATGGAATTTCCTGTGTTTGGGTTTGCCCCTGTTACCTCTTGTCCTGTTGCCAGGCACCACTGAGAGGAGCCTGGGCCCATCCTCTTGACACTTGCCCTGTAAATATTTTTAAGCATTGGTGAGATACCCTGTCTTCTCCAGCCTAAAGGTGCTAAAGCTTAGCCACATCATGGTAGGGCCTTTTTGGTCTGGCCCCTGAGAGAGGTAGGATTCAAAGCAGATGCTGGAGTAATTGGTGGGGCCGGGCAACAAGCAGTTGCAACTCCAGAGGCCAGGTGTCAGTAAGGGTGTATGGGGGGCTTAGGGACACAGCACTCGCACAGGTGCTAACAGGCAGTTGAAGGACACTCTAAACGCAGCAGCCAGGAGCCCAGGTCACATTAGGCTTCTTTTCCATTCAAACATACCTTCTTCACTTCTCCAAAGCGTAACTCATCAGTATTTTCAATAAAAGGCACGGTGACTTGATATGCTTAATTTCTAAATATTCTTTGCTTTTCAGCTGACATTAACAAGGCTCTCTTAGCTAAGAGGAAAAGATTAGAGATGTATACGAAAGCCTCACTCAAAACCAGTAACCAGAAGATTGAACAGGTTTGGAAAACGCAGCAGGAGCAAAGGTAACATTTCCCCTTGTTTTTCAGACCGTGAAATTAAATTCCCTTTTGTGTCACAGTACAGGTAGTTGGTCCACCTTCTGGCAGTTAAACAGCAAGTTAACTGGTTTCTACTAGTTAAATACCTGCCCAGGTCCTTTTTTTCTGCTGCCTCCAGTTGTGTCCTTTTGGTCAAATTGACAGTAATAGTTCAGCGTAAGCGCCTTCTCTTTTGAATGGAGAAACTAGAGATTTGGAATATTGAGAGCAAGGTATCTTATGGAAAATGACCTTTGATGTCATTTTTGTCTTTTAAACCAATGTTTTTATTTTTTCCATGGCAGTTGGAATTTTATGTTTCTACTTGAAAGCTGAAAAATGTTCAGTAAAATTTTTAGACCATTCCGGTTAAGAAAGCAAATAATTTTCATTTTCCTATTGTAAGTAATTCTCACCCTTGATACCATTCCTCTTGCCTCTTAAGGCATATTTAATTACTAACTCTGATGATACAGGTAGAGCAAGCTGAAAGTCAGGAATACTTGTAATTGTCTTGGTGATTTTAGATAGATGTCCGTGCAAGTTTCAAATATACCAATTTAAGTTTACATAGAGAAAATTGATTATAGTGAGCTAACAAATGAACTAAATGATTTTTATTTTTTTTTTAAATTGGAAATCCCTTGTGTTAAAGCCAAGACCTGTGGTGGGGCTAGAAAAATAGAGTAAATCTCAGAAAACATGACACTATTAGGAAGAAAGGTTGATGTAATTTTTTTTAATAAAACACCCCAACCCTTGAGTTTTGTATATGAGTGCTGTCTCCTTACATGTATGTAATCCACATTCACTCAGAAGGTGTGTATGTATGTGTCTTCAGTTTTTCAAAACGTATTCAGTTACAGCCAGATGTCAAAATAGCCTGTTTATCTATGTGAGCTCTTTTTGTTCTATTCCACGTGTGTGTTGAACTTCAGCTTCCCTGTAGCTCTTCATGGCATTTGTCATACCTAGTGTCTCTTTACAGGCAGAAGCTCAATCATGAGTTCTCCCAGCAGTTCCTGGCTTTATTCCAGCAGTGGGACATAGATGTGCAGAAAGCAGAGGAGCAGGAAGAAAAACTAGCGGTGGGTTTCCAGCACGGCAGGAGCTTTGCAGTATTTTCACAAGGAGGGACTATCGTTGTGCAGACACTCAAGAAATGTAAAAACACTTCATGCAGTTTAAAGAAACATAGGACTGTTTGCCTCTTAATTACAGATGAAATCATTCAGGTTTGGTGGCTCTCAAACTGTGAATGTTTAAGTTGGGGATATAGTCTTAAAGTGAAGAGGGGTGAATTTATAAACTGTATTGCAGATTTATAAATGGCAGTAAGTGATGCCCTGGGCCAGCAGGTGGGCTGGGAAAAGTCAAGACCGTTTACGGAGAAGAACGATGTGTGCTGTTTCAGGACATCCATAGTCTTTGGGTTCAGGGAACAAAGGAGTAAAGGAAAGTAATTGTCTTTCAGCATGCTCTGCTTAAAAACATGCCTGCATATTTTTAATAAATGCAAGATCATTAAAAGGGCACATGAGCATTAGAATGGAATATAATCACATGATGTTGCTCTATGGGTACTCCCAACACATTCACAAGTCTTGCTTTTCCCTCAGCAGCACATTTCCAGGAGATACCCTCAAGAACTGTGTTGGATAGCAATCCATATGGATCTCATAGGGATAATGCAGGTTGGAAGGGACCTCAGGAGGTGACCCAGGGCGTAATTCAGTCTTCAATCTTTCTGGCATTAATAAGAACAAGGATAGCTCTCCCGGCAGAGATTACATTACGTGACCCAGATTTCCAGGGAAGGCAGAATTGCTGATTCTCATTCATGACGTTAGTGTTGCCATCCAAGCACTTTTGGTTAACTAATGTGATTATTGTTTTTGCTTTTGCTTCAGAATATGTTTCGTCAGCAACAAAAAGTTTTTCAACAAGCAAGAATAGCTCAAAGTCAGAGACTGAAAACCATTAAGCAACTCTATGAGCAATTTTCAAAGGTACGGTAAAACTTCTTCTTAGAAGGCAGCTCATCCTGATCACATCATTGAAGAAAGCTATATTAATTCAACCTTTATGATATACAGAGATTTAAGGTTCACCTAAGGGAAATAACAGCCCTGTGTGAATATTCATGTTAGCACCTTTCCTTTACTTGTTAAGAACTGGAGTTGTTCTCTCTCTACTTGCATACCGACTGCATCCCTTTAATAAATGATCGAGCTAATTGAGTGCTCACAGGGATCTGCCTGTTTCAGATATTTAACTGAGACTTAACTGTCACAGTGTGATTTCTAAACAGAACACGTTTTTGTACCAGTTTAAAAGTTATATAGGTCAGTTAAATCATCAGGATTTTGTCTTAATTATTCCCTTAGATTTTTGGTATGTATTTAAAAAAGTGAAACTTGTCAATCTGTTAAAAATACATCTTAGGCTGCAATTTACTGCTTTTATTATTGCTGGCAGGTGAATCCTCCATAATGAGAATTAGATGCCAATGTTTTTCTGTTGTTAACTTTTCTAGCTATTGCTGCTTCATGTAAGGAAAGTGAGCGTTAAAGAAAACCACTTGTCATTTCCTTAAAATTGCCCAGTCAGAGCTCCTTTCATCTCTTCCAAAGCAACATTCATTAGAAATTGTCTTCCTTTCTGTAACGTAGTATTCAAGATGAGCACTCACTATAACATCAACAGGAAGAATCTGAACAAAATAATGATTTATGGTGAACACAAGCCCAGATCAGTCTTGTTTAACTTTCCCATTGCTTTATGCATAATTTTTGTGTTTGCTGGGAGTCCCTACAAACACCATTGTTTTTTGGGGTTTTTTTTTGGGCAGTGCTTACAGAGATAATGTATTTTAAACACGTGATTTGTACTGATCAACTCTGGTGTGTTTTGTTGGTTTTTTTTAACCAAGTAGCTAGCATACTTGACAGCAAAAAATTATGACTACAGCTACTCAAAAAATTAGACTTTTGGTTAAAAAAAAACCCAAAACACCACAAAACCCTTCCCCTGTCTTCCCTGCCATTTTATCATTTTACATTAAGAACAAAACACTTTATTCCCAAATTTCCTTCCCCCAGTTTTTCTAAGTTTGGTATTAGAAATCTAAACTGTGAGAAAAATGAGAGTATCCCACATGGTTTGTTTTGTGGTGAATGCAGATGCCTCAGTACCATAGGATCATTGGAGGGCTGAGGTTGCAGGTCACCTGGTCCAGCCAGCAGGTGGTACAGCAGGGCTACCTAGAGGTGGTTGCCCAGGACTTAGTCTAGATGGCTTTTGAATATCTCTGAGGTTGGAGATTCCACATCTCTGCAGCCTGTTCCAGTGCTCACAGTAAAAATGTTGTTTCTTTGATGCTCAGAGATAACCTCCTTCGTTTTCAGCTTGTGCCCACTGCCTCTGGTCCTGTCACTGTGCACCTCAAGAGCCTAGCTTAATCTTATTTGCACCCCCTTTTCAGGTATTTACATATATAGATAAGATCTCCTCCTAAGCCTTCTCTTTGCCAGGCTGAACAGTCCCAGCTCTCAGCCTTGTGCCTAGAAGAGAAATGCTCCTGTCTCTTAATCATCATTGTGGCCCTTCATTGGGCTCTATCCAGTATGTCCTTGTCTCTCTTGTACTGAGGAGTCTGGATCTGGACACAGCACTCCAGGTGTGGTCTCACCAGTGCTGAGTAGAAGAGAAGGGGTCATCTCCCTTGACGTACTGGGAACACTTTGTCTAATGCAGCCCATTAGCCCTCTTCATGGCTAGGGCACGCTGCTGGCTCATGTTCAACTCAGTGTCCACCGGGACCCCCAGGTCCTTTTCTGCTGCTTTCCAGCATATACCGATGGCATGGATTCGAGTTTGTCAGTTTCTGACAAACCTTAATTTCTGTTCAAGTCATTTCGTAGCTGGTTTCTTTCTGAAATTGCAGTTAATTAGGATATGGGGTGGGGTTTTTTCCAGAACTGGTAGCTTTGAAAAGTAAATCTGACATACAGCAGCTCTTAGTTTAAGGTGGTCAAAATTTATAGAGGATATTACAGAAGCATTAATAAATAATTACTCTTCCAAGATGTCAAAAATGTCTTCATTGAAGATGAAAAACTGCACAGAAGGTCAAGCATTACTTGGATTTTTTTTTTTTCTCCTCCAAGAAGATCAAAATGTAGAAATCAAGCCTCAAATAAGCTTAATACAAGTCAGGGACAATACAGCTACATGCATATGTAGATTTAGGCATAATTGTATGTACAAAAGGGAAGGTAACGAGCGAGCTTTACTTGGCTTATTTGGGGAGAAGTGTGCAAAGAGAAGGAAATTTAATGGGTTTTATAGTCCTTACTTCAAGTCTCCAAGGTTGTCATAAGATTAAACCCCTCTATCGTTCCTCACAGATGGTCTACCTGATCTTTTCTTGCAGAGCTCTTACCTTTACTGATGTGCAGGATTAACTAGCTGAGACCTCGCAGATGCTGAGTGGAGGGGACTGTTTCTTTCATGGGATCTGTATTGTTTCACAGGTTCCTTATAGTTTAAATAGGAATGTAGGCTGGAGTAAGGAGGCCTGTATGATTTGTCTGTCAAGTTTTTGACAAAACTCATCAATTATCAGTGGCCACTGCTGCTGTAAAAATTAGACTGTAGTCTAAGTAACAGTTTGTCTCTTTTAAATGAACCCTGTGTCGCTGAACTGTTCTAAACTAAGATTATGCTCAACTACAGAGCATGGAGGAGCTGGAGAAGAACAATGAAAATCTTCTTGCTGGTGCTCAAAGTGAACTTCGCAAAGAAATGGCTCTCTTGCAGAAGAAGATTATGATGGACACCGTAAGTACCAGATCTGTGAAGTTGTCAGTTAAATGCAAAAATAGAACATTCTATAAAAAAAGTCATTTGAGGTTTATTTAATTAGGAATCAGAGTCATACGGCATTTGTTCAGTATTATCTCATTTTCTTGTAACAGCAACAGCAGGAGATGGCAACTGTTCGCAAGTCTCTTCAGTCCATGTTATTCTGATGGCTCAATGGAGAAACAACTTGTACCTAAGTAACATGATACAAGTATAGGCATTAGCCATAGAGAAGTATGTTAAGATTTAAATGTTTTAAAGTTCCTATTAAACGCTTTCATGGATTGTTCTAATCTCATGTCCAATAATGTTGTAAGAAAGTATATTATTAAATTTATGACTTTGGTGGGGAGGTATGGACCCCAAACCATGTACTGTCTGTCCAATTAATCTTTAACTACTTAATATTCACTTTCAGTAGCACTGGACTGTTTTAAATTGTTTCACTTTTTATAATGCCAGACTGTTTAACAACGGGCAGAATTAATGAAAAATGCATTACCCAGATTTTACACACTAACTCTAGGCCTTTAGGTACATTGTGCAAATAGAAGCGTTTTTCACAAGCTGCAGACTTTGGTAGGCTCCAGATTTACTCTGCTGACAGATCAGCAGTTATGAACATTCAGAGAGTATGACATAGCTCATGGAAGATCGTTTAATGATGTGTATTATAGTAAATAATTTTTGTTAGGCTAGGCATTGTAATGTCTTTGTACTAGTAAGAGATTTATGAACTGCTGTAATTTCTCAAAAAAGCAGGTTTCTTTTGTTGAATGATGAGTTAAGTATCACAGCTTTATCTTGACGCCCGCTCACGTAAGCATAATTAAACATTACACATTTGGGAGTATATAGTTCTACAAGAACCCCTGCTAGAAGTAATCCAGCTCTCATTTATTTAGTACAAATTATTACAAGCCTTTGAGACTGAATATTTTTTGCAGTTTCAAGTGACAAGCAATTTAGGGAGGCCTAGGCTTTAAGGATAAAGCATTTGTCTTTCGTGTAGCTCATGACAGTAAATCAGTATAAATTAAACAGTTGGCTTAGCTTGCATGCAGATTGTTTTTACAGAAAACCATTACATCTGAGTATCTGCTTGTACAACTTCGGTAGTTCCTAACAGATTTAATGCTTTGATTTAATACAGCAGTAGGTAACACAAAATCCATCCACACACCCACACGCACAAATGTGATGTTCTCATAACAATGGATTTCCAATTTTCATATTTCTTTTCCTCAGCTTACTAGCATTTTCATTTGAGATTCAAGTCATCTGATGATGGTTGCCCAGTTCTGGGAGCCAGATTACTGATAGCTAACTCAGATACGCTTCAGCCATTAGGTAGCAAGGGAAGTTGAACGAGTAACTGGTTTGGAGCTGCTTTTGTTCTGCATCTCCTAGGACTTGGGGAAGGAGCAAACACAGAAGTTCCATCACTAGAAGGATGTGCGAGGCCATATGGGCCTCTGGTGGGTAACGGGTAACTGTGCTGCTGAGTCTCTGCCCTCTATGGATAATTAGATGATGCTATGAAATACAGTTAAGTTTTTGCTTCTTATCTTCCATACTAGCTTATTTGTTAGTATTGCCTCAAGTTTCTGGTTTTCTGACCAATTTCTGTATTGGTTTCCCATCCTCCACATACCTTGGATCTTATCATCAAAACTATTGCTTAAAAGCATGTTGTATAGAATTCTGAGGAATCAAACCTCACTCTAAAAAAGTTGCCTATGTCTTTTCATGGGGAAGGTAATTTGTTTACAGTATACAGACAAACTGAAATGGTCTTTGCCATCTTCTCTTGTATTTGCCTGTGGCCTGGGTTCAGGCTAAGGTCATCTATTGATGCTGTGTCTTTCCCAGCCTCAAATAGGAGCAGTAGGATTTATCTGGACTTGGTGTTAGTCACTTGGGAGTGCTAGTCCTGGCAGTAACTGTTAACAGTTATCCCATAAGTGTATCAGTATAGCCTTTTTTAGGCAGAATTGTGGTGGAGGGGATTTTATTCCTCCCAAATTTAGCAGACAATACACCACTTTAAAGTTCCCTGAACACATCAGGAAGTCTTTTTGAATTAACACACAGCTTGGAAGCTGCAGTGGTAATATTTTGATAACAAACCACAGCATTCTTTATTGTACAGTTCAGGAATGACTCTATAATAGAGTCCCAGCTCAGCTCTCTATCAGCAGCTGAAAGTGGTAACAAACACAAACATTCAACAGCTTTTTATAAAAATGGTATTCAGATAGTTCCTCTTTAAAGGAGGTTAAGTTTAGAGGGTTTGGGTGCAAGGCATGATTTGCTTGTACAGATAATAAGCTACTTTTTTCCCCGCTTTTCTTCAACAGCCACCCTTTATCCAGGCACATTATGTCAGCCTGTCTGCTCTAAAAGAAAGACTGGTAGCAGGCCTGAATTTCCCTTTGCGAGAGTTTAACCATTCCTGACGGTTTAGTTCTGTGCAGTTTTGTTTGGATAAAGTACAGTGACAGTTCCAAGACAAATAAGATAGTGTATAAAGGTAGATGAACATACTTCAGAGGGAATTACGTACAGGTGGGTTGCATTGTCACTGATAAACTTAAATGACTGTGACTAAGAGCTTTATCACTCACTTGTGCAGTTTCACAGATAAAAGTTAGGGCAGGTGAAGTCATATCCCTGAAGTACACAACTACCTCTAGTCTACAGAATAATCAGGGCAATGAGGCAAACCTTGTTATGACCACAAAAACAGAAACTGGCCTTGAAAATGGGGTATATATTTAAATACTAGAGAATGCACAAATCCTCAAGGCACTCAGTATTTTTAAACAGAAGAACAGTTTCCTGAGCTATACCCTCCTTCATCCTGCTGACCCAGTAGCTTATTCTTTAGAAATACCAGGACAGAGATTAATGAGTAGTTTTACTTCATGGATGCTTCATTTTATCAGTCTTAACAATGCAGTACTGTGTTCACTGATACCTCTGGCTACCACTTCACAGCAGCTCCAAGAAGACTTTAGAAACTAATGCTATATTAGTCACTTGGTCTAGGGGGAAAGCGAAATTCCTCCTTGAATTCTGGTTGGTAGCACCTTGGGTTGCAGACCAGAAGTGCAGAATTAAGGTTACCTAATGGGAAACGGCAGAAGTTTCAAATGTGATGTTTATGGTATGAAAGAGCAGCTGCAATGTCTGGAACACAGAGGGAAATACATCCCAATACAAACCTACTGATCACAATAGAATCTGAAGGACTTTATATTCTAACATCTGGTAACATCTGGGATGGAGTGAGCTTTCTCATAAAACTATTTCCTTGATAAACTTAATCTATCTTCCCAAAAATGAAAGGCTGCTTGATTCAGCATTCCCCTAACTGCTTCTCCTCTTGGCCTTGACCTACTTAATTCAGTCATTATGGTTTTGAACCTGTTCAGGAGCTTGATGAGATGAAATTCTGAAGACATGTATATGAAGATGAGCAGCAATCTGTAGGCATACACCAGTGGCATATCTCAGCATATCAAACAAGGATATGAACTTCAAAAGAACAAAATAGAACACGTTAAAAAAAAAACCAAACACATAGGATTTTTAATATTGTCCCTCCTATAAATTCATCTATACTTTTATCTATCCAAGAGACAAGTTTAACAAGAATTTTAACTTACAGAGTTAAAGAAAAAAAAACAAACCAGCCCCAAGCCCAGAGAGCATTAAACACTTAAAAAGTCTGATAAACAAAGGCAGTTAGTCTGCAGTTAGCAGAATAAAACAAACAAAAAAATCACCCCAACTTAAGCATAATTACAAGAGAGATTGGTAAATTTCCTTTCATCTCTCTGTTCCACCAAAAGCAAGGCAGTCGGCTCCCAAAATACAGGTTTGCATGGCAGCCTGCCTGGCACGCCCTCCACTCTGACAGCTGAAGTCTGAGCAAGCCAGAAACAGCAGAGCAGAATGAGAAGGCCAGTTCTCAGTCTGTTCCTCTAAGTATGCTCCAAGTGAAAGGTATAAAACAAGACGCTTACCAGTGCTATCCATAGGACAATGTATTCATCAATGAAACTGTTGAAGTACTGGTCCAAAAACAGGAGTCCTGGCCCAATAAACGCAGTGTCCTGAAGACAGATTTCACTTTTTGTCATGTGAGCCACCTAAGAAAACAGACCAACCAACCCATAAATCAGTGTAACTACCAGAAAAGCTCCACCTTAGCAATAAAAAGGCATGACATCCCACTACAGTTCAACCCCAGCCAGCAACTGGAACCATGCAGCCTCTTGCTCATCACCACCCCCTGGCCCCAAAGGGTGGGGAGAAGGCAAAAAGGAAGAGGAAGGGAAAAAAACCCAACCTCACGGGCTGAGATAAAGACAGGTTAATAGAACAATAATGAAAAAGGAAAATACCAACAATAATAATGGTAAAAGAATACACAAGATGCAGGTCACTCTCACCACCCCATGAATTGGTTGCCCAGCTGGACCCGAGCAGAAATTGTGGATTCCCCCTCTCACCCCAGCCAACCCCCTTTTATATACAGAGCGTGATGTCTATGGTATGGAATATTCCACTGGCCATTCTACTGTTCTGTCTGTGCTCCTTCTCCACTTCTATGGGAAGCTGAAAAATATCTTGGCCAGCATAAACATCACTTAGCAACAACTAAAACAATAGGCATTATTGGCATTCCTTTCATACCATATCTGAAGGGACAGCAACCACTAGAAAGAAAACTATCCCAGCTGAAATCAGGACACATCCTTACCGTGCAGCAGGCCGCTCCCCCTGGTTCTTAGCAAGCAATCAGCAGGCTGGCCAAGGGCTTCATAAATGCTTCAGGGCCTGCCGCTCCCAGGCAGTTTCTTTCCCAAGGACCAACCTCTTCCCAGGTTATTCAATCAACATACGGCACTTTAATCAGTGGTAACAGCTACTTGAATTATCAGTTGGTATTTTTTTGACTTTATATAATAAGAAATGTGTATAATGTCCTTCAATGTTCTTTTTTCATATGTTACATCCTTACTGGGGCACTTTAGCCATTCGCAGGGGTTCCCCACTTTATATTTTCAGTGTTGTTTTTGAAGGGTAAGACTATGCAAGTGCATTACTGAAAATGAGTGCTACTCACTTGAAGTGCTGCTTACAAGTCTTAACATGAAAGTTTTGCCGTTACTTAGCCAAAAGCTAACTAGAAACTAGGCTTTTGCTTAGGTGACAGGACTTGTTTTCACTGTTTAGTAGAAATAGTGATGCACACACAGGGACACTGTACAGAATAACCGAAAGAAGAAAGATTACCAGAAGAATGGGAGGAATTTCTTACACACACACACATACCTTGACCCTTCCATACTTAGTGTATTTTTAAGAGACAACTTAAGCTCCTTGTTAATGGAGAGGCAGAAGATTATTGTGTAAGAAGCTGGGAGACCTAATAAAGGGCATATGAAGGGTCCATACCTAGAAGCTCAAAATGGAAAGAAAGTAGTAGTCTTGGGGCCAAGTTTGCTGTAAGAAATCACATCCTTGTTTCCACACATTGTGGACACTTGGCGAATATGATTAAGGTACTGAGAAGTTCCTGTGAAGAAAGTGGTCTCAGTATAACATAAACCATGTTCAACTCTACGCTGCACAGCAAAATTTGCAGAAAAGCCTGTGAGTGTCCCCATCTAAAGCTGGGACAATACACAAAAGCTTCCTCTATGCCCACAAAGGATGCAATTCTCCTGCTGAAGGGATCCACTGCGGGGAGCAGTTCCTGGCTGATGTCTGGCCTACTGTGCAACAGCTCTGCAGGGTTAGCGCCTGTGGAGCAGCTCTGGGACATCCACACAACCAGCACAGCTCTTGACTCATGCTTCCACTAGGCCTCCCACCTGGCCACACCTTAAGTTTTTACTGCCATTTGCTCACTCCAGAGTGCTGGAAGGACAAGGCCTCCTGAAATAGTATCAGAAAACTGAGAGTGCCAAAGCCACAGAAATATTTCATCACTGCCTTTACAGATTTGCCTCTGGAGAAGACTATCCTCAAAACAACACATAAAGCATCAAAGGAAACATGGTTTGCTCAGAAGTGTCCACCTGTGAGCTGATGTACGTACTGTGATGGCTGCTGGTTAGAAGGGCCCAGGGGTCCTCCGAATGAGCAACGGGGGAGCCAGGGTGTCTGACAGAATGGATGACCTGCCTCAAGTTCATTCTGAAGGCTCAGTCTTCTCATCAACATCCTCTCTTGAGCCATGATAGTAGTTCAGCGTTTAGCAAGAAAAAGTCTATAGAATATCAGTTTTCTAGTGTTTGAAAAATACGCCGGGGGGCGGGGGGAGGGGTATAAAATACTAAGCTGTTGTGGCTTAACGCCAGCCAGCAGCAAGAACCACCCAGCCACTCAACCCAGTGCTCTCAGTGGTGATGGGGGAGAGAATTGGCAGGAGTAAGAGTGAGGAAAATCTTGTGTGTTGAGATGAAGACAGCGTAATAGATAAAGCAAAAGCCACACACAAAAGCGGAGCAAACCAAGGAATTAGTTCACTGCTTACTTATTAGTTCACATGGGCAGGCAAGTGTTCAGCCAGGAAAGCCGGGCTCCATCATGTGTAACAATTGCTTGGGAAGACAATACACCATCGCTCTGAACATCCCTCACTTCCTTCTTCCCCCAGCATGTGAGCATGGTGTCATGTGGTGTGGAACATCCCTTTGGTCAGTTGGGGTCAGCTGTCCCAGCTGTGTCCCCTCCCAACTCCTTGTGCACCCCAAGCCCTTGCTGGTGGGGTGAGGTGAGCAGCAGAAAAGGCCTGACTGCTCAGGCAACTGCTAAAACCATCAGTCTTTGATCAGCACTGTTTACATCCCAGATCCAAACCACAGCACTCTGCCAGCTCCCAGCAAGAAAGTTTAACTCCATCCCAGCTGGAACCACGACACCAGGTTACTGTCGTTAGCAAAACTGAGGCAAGGCAGATTTTCTTTTGTAAACCCATTGATAAGGTTTTTAATTATAAGAGATAAAAACAGAAAAGTTGCCTCATTGTAATGATCTGAAGTAAATTCTTACTTCAGATCATTAAATCAGAAGTCACAGCACTGTTAGTAAGGCGTGAGGGACTACAGTTACTATGTTAAGGACAGTATATTCCTAGGAGTACGTTAAACAAGCCTGAAAGTTCTAGCCAATACATTCAACAGCAAGTAGGTGTTTGCATCAGTCCTGTATAATTCTCTCTGTGGGAACCTGGGTCTCATTCCATGTCTTGGTCATAGTGGAACTGGTAATACAGTGGCAGAGTAGAAGGGGAAGACTTGCAGAGTGCCCACTGATCCAGCAAGCATTAGGCCAAGAACCAGGAGGTTTTAAGAGGTTTAGGACTGAAAGAAGATTCCTTACCACCAACTTCTGAGAGATTTTAGCATTCACAACTCCAAACGTCAAGACGTACAGGCAAGAATGTTTCTCAAACAGCTGCGTTGTGGACTTCTTATAGATCATAATGGCCAGTGTGATGAGCAGTCCGATGTGCAGGCCTGGGGAGAGAACACTTGTTCCCTGAAATACAAATGGACACAAAATTTGTCTTAGGCTTGAGTCACGCGGTGGGATCCGGATTTTATACCTATTGCAAATCCTATGAAACAAAGCCAGAGTTATCAAAACTCAGGGAAAATCCATTGGCGTTACGGCACTGCCCTCAGTGTTGTTTGCACTGGCCACTAATGGGTTTTGAAAGAAAATTCATTGCTGGTCCCTGCGACAGAAGAAATCCAGAGACAGGTAGGGAGAATGCTAATCATGAAGCCTTTGCTTTAGCCATCCAGTGTTCCTATGCTTGGCTGCTTACATAGATAAAGCCCTTCGGATCATCTGAAGCGCAGTCAGTTACAGGCACAGACTACTGAGACCTCATTCGTTCATTTAAAGATACTTACTGCTATCGTAGATCCGTTCTTTCCAACCCCTCCACCAAAGATGACACGGAAGTAATTGAGACAGGAAAGTGCGGTTCCACACAGTATTCCAAAGACTGCAAAGAACTTCAGTTCTAAGCCCATCACAGGGACCTTAGAAGAAAAAATGAGAGAGAGATTAAAACTAAGGATGACAGCTATTTTAAAAAAGGCGTTTAAAAAAAGCTACTGATACCTACTAAACAGTTGTTTGATTTGAACTCCTGTTTTCCTGCAACAAGCTCTGGAGGACAGTGTTTGCAATTTGTTTCCTTACTAAGGAGAAGATGAGTTTCTTTTGCAATGTTTAAACTCAACTTTTGGTGCACTTAAGTTCTGGTCTTGAAATTCAGCTAGATCTCGCTGCGTCATAGAATCATAGA
>VZTM01041539.1:526-36649 GCA_013400555.1 Jacana jacana | reverse complement strand
TTCTCCAGGTCTCTCACCAGCTTCGTTGCCCTCCTCTGCACTCGCTCCAGCACCTCGATATCTCTCTTGTGCTGAGGTGCCCAAATCGGTTATAATTGAAGTCTAAAAGCACCTACTTTTTCCCAACATGAAAAGAAGTTGGTTGAATGTAGAACTAAAGTGTCTTGCAGAATGAGGGAAGGAAACAAAGTTCAGCTTTTTTCCTGTTTGCTGAGTAAACTCATGTATTAATTTGAACTACTTGGGTGAGATTTAGATTAATTTCCATTGGGCATCAGTAGCATGGAATGGTCTCGGCTTTTCCCTGAGCTATAACCCAGCAGAACTGTACACAGCTGAGCAAAGGCCCCAGCAGAGAGGAAGATGTTGGTCTAATACACTTTGGATCCATCCACTAAAGTGTAACTTGAAAGATCAGAATAGAAGCCAGAGATAGGGAAATGCTTTTTGGGAGAAAACAATTCTTCAATTACATTTGTGTCAGCTGTGACATAACTGTTAAAAATCAGAACATCTCCATTGGCACATAAACATGGATTACTTCACCAAAAGAGCCCCTAACGCCATCCCATGGTTTTGTTACATTAAAGCTTTAAATTTTAAAAGAAAGCATCCTATAAATCATTTACCAACAGGAATGTATGTCTTACAATAAAATATATTAAAGAAATAAAACCAGAACAACAAAAAATATTTGTAAAAGCTGAAGTAGCTGCAAAGTATTAGTTCCAGATGAGAAGTTTGTGGCAGATGGGGTCTTTTTTCCCCTCTACGTGGTTCTAGATCTGGGCACAGGAAGTCACACCATTATACCCCAGTCAGCTACAACATAATAATCACAGAATCAGAGAATATCAGGGATTGGAAGGGACCTTGAAAGATCATCTAGTCCAATCCCCCTGCCGGAGCCTGAACACCCAGATCAGGTCACACAGGAACGCGTCCAGGTGGGTTTTAAATGTCTCCAGAGAAGGAAACTCCACAACCTCCCTGGACAGCCCCTTCCAGTGTTTAGTCACCCTCACTGTGACGAGGGTTTTCCTCATATTTAAGTGGAACCTCCTCTGTTCCAGCTTGCACCCATTGCCCCTTGTACAACAAGCTAAAGCAGAACATTAGACAACACGTAGGTGTTGCTGGGACGTGCACAGGAGAGCTGCAAAGCCCGTTGGAGCTGGGAACGCTCTGCGGGAACTGAATACTCAACAGGAACTCTGGACTGCTTAGTACCCTTACCTTATAGTCCCAGACTGCTGTGCCACCATACGCAGATATCAAGAGCAGCATTGCTATGGCTATCTGGACTTCAGTGACATCAACTCTGGAGGAAAGAAAAACAAAAGAAAAGGAGATTTAGTTAAAGAAAAGGTCTTTTTGCCGTAAGTGCAAGGCAGCAGGCAGGAACACTGACTTTGCATTTCTCCCTTCAGATTGCATGTAGCTCCTTCCTTCCACCGAGTACAGAAGGCAGTTCTCCTTGACTGAGAATGGTACTCTTTGTGGAGGGACACATCTTTGGCTAAGGTTTGAAATTAAATCTATATTCCTTCTCTAGAGCAAGCTACGTATCATTTTAAGAAGGGAGAAATCTTTCAATGCATACATGGTTAGCTCTTTGAGGAGTTTGTATCGATTGAGAGAGGCTGATGTGCGAGCAGCAGATCAGAGCTCACAGTAAACGCAATCAAGCGCTCCCCTTAAGAGCCTGCCATTATACAAGTAGGGATTGTGCAGAGTAGGCTGGGGCAGAAGAGGTTTCTTTAAGCCAGTCACAACACAAAAGCTTGACAGATAAGGCCTGCAGAACAGAAGGGCAGCATTTTGAGTGAGTGGACAGCATTAATTAAGCATCTGTCCTGTTCCAGAGGATGTTGTTATCTATATCTTGCTGTGTTCCATATTTCTAAAATCGGGTGCCTTGTATGCCCCTGAGACTCCATATTCCGCCTTTTGTGTTCTCTGACAAGACAGCCAGCTCTTTATGACTGTATTTGATTGATGAAATATTTTGAGAAGACCTGAATTTACATAAGAATGTTAAGCAGAGGCTCGAGAGGGGGAAAAAAAAAAATTTAAAAAATCAATACTTTCAATAAAGCTTGAAAATAAACCAACTACATGCGCATCTAAGGTTCCTTCCATGCGACGAAGGGTTTTGAGAAAGGTGCCCCATCTTTGTACTGAAATTACTGGTAAACAGGGACAAGATGTTTAAAAAGCAACATTTCTTTAAGCAATTAGAATAAGTTTGCAGTTGTAAGGTATTGCCACCAGAGTCAACCTGTTCCTTACTCAGCACACGAGCCGACTGCACAGGAAACGCTGTATTTTTAAAGGGAGACAGAATTGGCTCTTCACTAATGGAAAACACGTCTCCCATCTTGGTAATCACAGCAACAACAAACTCCCTTCTTTCACCAAGGGGGCAGCCATAAAAATAGGCCAAGTTTCATCACAAGATTCAGACTCAGCTTTAGGGGAACCAAATTGAAAGCTGCAACTCGATGGGGAGCTGAGGTGCTGGTCACTGCTCAAAGCCCTTGGAATGGGTGGTCCCCTCCTTGCTATGCCCTTGTGCTCCCTCACTGGTACTAGCTCTCGTGCTCCTGGGCCTGCGAGGTGATCCAGTTCTGCTGGCTGACCTAAGGTAGCTTTTAGTCTTCTGCCTATTTGATGAACTGGCCTGAAGTCAATTAACAGAGTCTGTGCAGGGGTGGGAGAAACGGGACAGCGCTGCTGGGCAGGGGCGCTTTGCCCTCTCTGCCAGGGATGAGGCATTGCCCCTGCCCGGTCATTGCTGTAGCTGCTCACTCAACGTGAGGGTTACGTCATGCAAAAGCGTCCACGTGCAAGTGCACGTGTTCAGAGTTGGCACTCGGTGCTGCAAAGCCCGGCGTTTCTAGCTGCCCTGCATTTGCTGTTGCTGGCGGCGGGAGGGGGCTCAAACTTGAAGTTGAGTCACGGTGTGTGCTAAAGTTTAGTGCTTCCTTTTACAGAGGCTCATGCTGGGCTGCGACACGGCCCACATCAGAGGCCAAGATTCCAATCAGGCACTGCGCAGTATTCTCCATAACCCGGGAGTGGCACAGTGCCCAGCTGCTCTGCTCCTTCCTGGCCACCAGCGCTAGGACTCTCTCTCCTCTCCCTTTGACTTCTCAAATCCAGCACTGCTAATTCAGGAACAGCATCAGTGAAAGCTTCAGCCCGTGTTGTTATGTATCAGCACAACTGGAGCAATAGGCTCTGTTGGATCCCTAAAGCAATGCCTTCCTTTAGGCTCTCACCTCTGTGCTTAAGAGACATAAAATTGTGAGCCTTGGAAAAAAAAAACCTCTGACCCGTTTTGACCTTGGAAGCATTGGAACGGGCTGCCCAGGGAGGTGGCTGAGGAACCGTCCCTGGAGGTATTCAAAAGGCAGGCTGACAAAGTGCTCTGTGAGATGGTTTAGCGAGGAGTTTGGCTTTGGTTTTTTAAAATCAGAGTTGGGTTGATGGTTGGACTGGATGATCTTAAGGGTCCCAACCCAACCCAGACAATTCTACGATTCTCTAATTCTATGACTTAAACAGAAATAAGTCATCTTGGAGAAAAGTTGTCTGTATTTAACTGGAAGCATGGAACACCAGGCCATCTCAGATCGCTTGTACTACACGCTGGTGCTACGTTTAGAAGCCATTAAGGTTTTAGTGGAGAAATTTTTATGTTGGTATAGCGCCTTCCTCACGTATGGAAATCACTCTCACATTTTGGGAAAGAAGGAAAGGCACACAAAAGCAATCAGTTACACAGAACGCCAGAGCTCATGGCACAGGCCTTCTCCCTTCAGAGGAGGCTGCTGCCACCGGCGGAAATTATCCTTTTCCAGCCGTCACTCTAAAGCTTCTATTTTTGTTTACAGCACAAGATGGCCTTCAAAAAGAAAAAAAAAAAAAAAAAAAGGAGGAGGAGGATGGGTAGGAGTTAGAGGAGTTCTAGATTGTGTGGTAAAACACATCAGCAAATACAAAAAGAGCTCTTAGCATTGCCACAGAGGCAGCTTGCTCTGGATGCAGGCATGGAATCACAGAATAGTTTTGGTTGGAAAAGACCCTTGGGATCATCAAGTCCAACCATCAGCCCTACTCTACAAAGTTCTCCCCTACACCAGATCCCTCAGCACCACAGCTAATTGACTCTTAAACATATTCAGGGATGGTGACTCCACCAAAGACAGCCCTGTGTGCCCAGCGTGCTCAGGTGCTTCCTGCAGCTCAGAGCTAAGTCAGACTATGACCAGGTGGCTTAGCAAGTGCCTAGGATTAGCGTAAGGGCAGCCTTCATCTAGCACATTATTTCCAGCTCTTGGCTGCTACAGAAGTCTCATCTTTTCCTCTTTTTAGAAATCATACTGAAGTGCAGCTTGTTGTTAAAAACCAGTGAAGGGCCATGGCTGGGCACCACCACCGATGCAGGAGGACACAGCACTCCCCACACTATTAAGGAGGGGTTAAATTGAAATCGTTACCTTCTACATGAATGTCATGACTACTCCTCCTGCTCTGCAGTGAGGACAGATGAAACTTCTACCAAGTCATAACCAGCACTCTAAAACAGCCATCTCTAGAACCATGACCTACCACAAAACCCAGAGGGCATCAAAGCCAGTACAAGCCAGATTAAAAGCAGAGCCCTCTAAATAAACCTGGGGTAATTCTTCAGGCTGTGTGGGACTCCCTGCCAGAGGATGTGACCGTTACAGAGAGTTTGTTGGGAGGAAGACTGAAGATGTCTGTGGAAGGGAAACTCACTAACACAGGAATTTCTCTAAAAATGCACATGGTTCAGAGTCCCCCGGGCTGAAAGTGTTCTGTGGCTGAGAGGTGACAGGGGGAGGTACTGTGGGGACTGTAGGTGCTTGCTCCGTCCCTCCTCCTAACACAGAGCACTTGCTTACATCGCAGGCAAGACCTCTCTGGCCTGAGCTTGCCTGGGTTCCCAGAACAAATCCGCAGCCAAAAAGAGCAGTACATGCAAACAAAGCTCATACAGCCAAAAAGTGAGCTGCAAAGAGAACAAGTCCTCTACTCGGTATTAGGCAGAGTTTTAAAAAGGTCTCGCCAGGTAAAAGGCAAGCCTGCTAGGGTGGAAGGGAGACGAGGAAGGTGGTGAGAGGAAGGGAGAGCGGGGAAGGGGGGGGGATAAATCAAGAAGAAAGAGAAATGAAGTAGGTAGCAGTGTCAGACAGTAAGCCAGATGTACTTCTAAAGATACCTACTTACTTTCCAAACCTGAGTATGCCTGATACATACGTCTGCCAGTGAGCAGAATAGAACATGAACAGTCCCACAAAACAACAGAAAAACAACCAGTCAGGATTTGTTCCTAGTCGGATTGCTATGCAGGATCCAAGGACAACAAAAACTGAAAAGCAGAAACAGACATGTTAGTCATCCACCCTCTTTGCTTGCAGTTAAGAGAAATTAAAAATAAAATAAATAAATAAAATCACAAGGCATTTTCCATCACTACAACAAAGTAACGCTGTGACTGATAACTTTACCGAGCAGCTAACCTCAGGGACAGTCTTGGCAGGAAAGACCAAAACACAGGACTCCTCCTCTTCCCAGCGAGAGCCCGGCCTCCCAGCCTACAGTGCCCATTCTCCCTCCTTCTGACCTTGTCATCTCACCTCCTTTGTATCACTGACAGCTTCAACTGAAGGGCCCAGCTCAGAGGCTGGTGGTTGGACCTCTCTGGGAAGCGAGGCATAAAGAACGTACTGACTCCCAGGGCAAATGCTCCAGCCATTTACCTTTTCTAAATGCACGGGCACTTCCACCTACAGCAGCTAAGTTATGGAGAATAAAACTGAGCAAGGCTTGCTTTAAGGACTTCCCAAGCAGCTGGTCTTTAAAGTCATTCTTCTATGGAATATAAACTATCCTGCTCCTTAGTGCCAGGCTGGATGCCCTATTACCAAACTCATATTTCTGCACCTCACACCTAACGCAGAACCCCTAGTTTCATGTGCCAGCATCAGTCTTTTAAGTCCTTATAATCCTTTATTAGGCATCACCTGTACCCTACCAGACAACACTATGGCTATGTATCCTATAGAGTCCCTAAGTATGCCCTTATGGAATTCTCTGCTTACCATTTAGCTCAAAGAACACCATAAGTGAAGATGCACAGTAAGAGCAGAACACATTACCCAACATCTGCCAAAGGTACTTCTGAAATATCCTCCCCAATACTGGTCAGGGATGCAAGGTCAGGGGCAGCCTTGGCTGCAGCAACCAGGAGATGGTGATGTTATCCTAAAAACAGGGGACGTGCTGACCCTGCTCTGAGCAGAAGGTTGGACTAGATCTCCAGAGGTCCTTTCCAACTTCAACAGAACGATTAATCAGCTCCCCTTGAAAACAGGTAACTATTTTAAAACTAGGAGGGGTAACAGGAGGTTAAGTCTACCTGTGGAAATAGAGTCGCAACCATGATCAAAGAGCTCTCCTAGAGGAGAACTACTGTTTGTTCTTCTGGCTTGCTTCCCATCAATGGCATCCAGAGACTGGTAGATAAAAAGTCCTAACGCACCCAGGATGTATGCCCAAAAAGGTGCCTGAAAGAGATTTACACAGAGGGTCACTAGGCAATTCCCAGTTTCTTAGCTGATAATTTATTTCATTACAGATAAAATAGTTGTCAGCACAGAACTATGCTCCGTTGTGCTATTTCTTAATGGACAAAACCAAATTCTCTACATGACTTGTAGTTACAACTATAATGAACTACTTCAGATACACCAGCAAAACACAGGTCCTTCTATTTATTTTAAAAAACCAAACCCCGAAACTTTAGCCTCTTTTCTGCATCAGCCGACTTACTTTTCCACTGTAAAGCCACGGTATTTCTATAATTATCTGTATTCATCGTGCTGAAAAAATGTTATGAAAATAAAATTAATCTTTTTCAGAGAAAGCTGTAGCAAGACTCTAAAGTTCCCCACGGTTGGGGTGATGGACAGTTAGATGATTTGCTGGGATTTACAACATACAGACATAACACCCCAGCACATTTTAGTAAATTAAGACTTCAGCGTTTAGGGAAAGAGATTTATTTTTTTTTCCAACTTAGCAAAATTAACTACATAGGCCCTTTGGACAAGGGTTTGAAGAAATGAAGTCACTCCCTAAATAGGAAGGAGACACTATCAGCGTTTCAAAACAAGCTGTGAAACAGTTACATTAACACTAGTCTTATTAACTAGACTAGTAACCCTAGTCCTGGGTGCCTGTGGCAGTACCTTTCAGAAGCATTATTGTCATACACAGTCAGCAAGTCTTTGTCTAGGAATTAGTTTTCCCTAAACATTATTTACAACCCCTTTTGTGCAAGGTCCAGGTGGCCTTATTGCCTTGAGCAATTTCCAGCAGTAGCCTTAATGTTTAGAAGCACTGGTCATAACAAAAAAAAAAATAGAGAGTGAAAGTTAGGTATAAAAGCTGGAAACACAGCTTGCAGATTAAACAAGTGCCACAGGCAGTCCCAGGGTTGAACCCTTCCCCGCTCCCAAGGACTGTGGCTCCACACCTTCTGCAATTCCTCTCCTGCAGGACAAACAGACCAAGACAACTAGGTTGTACTTCCCTAAGGCCAGTAAAGGCCAGTAAGGAGATTTAAACAGTTCAAGTCTCTGTGAGCTGAAATTTATCCACACAGACAAACCCAGCACTGCTGCTGCTGGGGAAAAAGGAAAAGTGTGACAGTTGCCCATCAGTCCATCAGCAGGGAGAGGAGAAGGCAGCAGTAAGAACGGAGATGAGGGGAGCTGGTCCTCCACACACCCCGTTTTCTCATCATCATTCTACTCACTGTGTTAGAAAAAAATTAATGCCTCCAGTTAGGCCGATCACAACAGACAACCTTCCCAAGAACCAGCAGGCTTAAGCACGGTTCGGTTCTGAACAGCCTTTTTCGCTCTCATTTAAGGCTTCCCCATGGCTGATACACAAAGTTACTGCTTAGTTCTGTGCTTTAAATATGGAAACAATATTGTTGGCAAATTTACAGTTTTCCTCCTACCCACTGGATAATTTTAAATGCAAATATGTTTTATTAATGAAAAGTCAAATGGTTGGCTGCTTCACCCAGCTTTGAAGCAAAAAGGACAGTCAGAAAATTAGTGACTCCAGCTACAGGCGAGAACCCTGGATTGAACCTAGAAGTCCAGAAAACTTCTCCCAAACTGGCAAAGCACTCTTTCCCTTTAATTCAAGGAAACTAAGAAAAAAAATGTGATCACAGATCAGACATGTGAATGTCATGACTGCAGTGAGAGCAGATGAAATTTCTACTGAGTCGTAAACAGCATCAGAGCAATCTCTAGAACTGCGATCACAGATCAGGTGAAAGAGGGCGAGAGGATATTCTCAGTCCAACAGAGATTGAACGTGCTGCTATCCGATACCCCCCCTCCAAGATCACATGATAGAAATCCAGGTCAAGTGACAACAGCAATACACCTTTGATGTTTACCTGTGGAATTACTCAACTTATTTCGGTTTCTTTCCCCTTGTTAGTACAGTTAAACAAAGGAATTCCGTACTGGGGAACAGGGTTAAACCAGAGAGTTCTTAGCTATCTATTGGGAAAAAAAGTTTACCCCCTCTGACAAAGGGGGAAGGACAAGAGGAGCCTACGGCCACCCTGGGTCCCCGGATCACTGAGAGCCACCTGGAGCTCAAGGGCCTCTCCTGGTGCAATCACATTTGGTGAGATGTTCTGCAGGGAGGCAGTGGCTACCTGTTGGCCTCAGTTCTCCCTCTTCACCTTTCCAAAACAAAGGGCTGTGAGCCATTGCTCAAGTATTTCAGGACATAAGGACCCTGTTGAAGCTAAGATCCATTTACTGGGGATATAATCCACGTATTCAGGCTACCACAGTACCCATACCGGTTTATCAAGATAGTTTTGTTGTACAGAGAATAACAGATGTTCTCAAATGAGGCAAATCCTGAGGCAGACCTATGAATGAAGCATGAGCTGAAAGGCTGGGAGAAACCACTGGTTTCACTGTGGTCCTTTAAAACAGTATTCTAAAGACATTTCCAATCTTATCACGGCTATTAAAGGTAACGTGCAGAGTTTTAGGAGGTGGCCTTACTGTGACATACGTCTACTACTTACAGAAAGGTAGCTTGAGATCTACTGAAACTTTTCACATTAATCCCTGGACTTTGGCAAGTAAACCAAGGCACACCTGGCAATTCTGTCCAGGACACCACTGGGTGGTTTTTTGGTTGTATTTGTCTCCCCTCCTTTCGCAACCACCTACCTATAGCTGAAAGAGATTTTTAGTTTGATTAAAAATCACCAGGTTCTCTGTATCACGGACAAAAGCATCCAATGCTAAATGCGCTACCCAAATTCTCTTTACCCGCTCTGCAGTCACACGCTCACACCCCCAGTGTGGGGCACATCACTAATTAAGCCAAATGCCAGAGCGTGGGCAGTTGCTTATTTAACTGGATCGTTTCCATAACTGAAACATCAGTCACAAACAGAAACCTGTTATGGCACATATTTTTTTTTTATCATTAGCTATAATGCTGTATGTTGGACTAGATGATCTTTCAAGGTCCCTTCCAATCCCTGATATTCTGTGATGCCGTTTTGCTTGGTATTATCACCATCTCTTGAAATTCAAGCTCCATGAAATACAGCCTCGACTCTAACCAACACAGAAGACTTACATGCTGGTTACTGTAGTTTAGGAAAAAGTTTCCGTAATCCAAAGAACATGATGCAAGAGTTCTTGTTTCAGGTAACATCATCTACATTTGCCTTATCTTAACACAAGTGTAAGACATTAAATGCAAAAATTAACAAATAAATCCCCTTCAACTCAAATGTATCTCACTGAGTCTTTTGGACAATGCAACAGCCTTTGTCAACTTGCAAGTTCCAGTACAGGTATGAACATTAAGGCTGCTGACTCACATCTGCATTTGTCCGTGCTGGGACAAATGAAAGCAATGGTCCCCCCCAGACTACAAAACTGCAGTGCTCTGCTCCTTGATGAGCTGGAAAGAGGGGAAGAGTTTTCACCCTCTTCCTAGAAAGGATACTCTGCATCCATTAACACCTGTAGCGGATGCATCTGTATCCCCACAGTTGCGGAGAAGGGAAGAAGATCTTACTAAGAACAGGGGAACAGGTGTCCGAGAGAGCTTAGAAACACAATCTGGAGCATTCCATCCCCAAGCTGTCAGTTCAAATTTAACCCAAAGTGGTAATAACCAAAGGTCCCTTGGGATCAGCTATGCATTCAGCAGATTAAATGAATGCTCTAATACTTTCACCAGTAAAATACACTTCTCCAAATCACTGTAGGTGAACAGAGGTTTCTGAAGTTCCTAATAACCATGGATTCTCTCTGCTGTCTACCCTCTCAATACAGATACAGCTGCCATCTCCTCCTCCTTCTCACATGCCTGGCCCTCCATCGAGGGAAGTCCCCTGACGGCTTCCCACGCTGGACTCAAGTAGTGTGCAAATTAGAGAAGTGGGAGCATTTGAGAATGCTGACATGGCTGACAGACTCAGCAGAAAGGTCAGGAAGCTCCCAATAATCATCAGCTTTTCACTGATGAGGTGTTTATTATACGTGCCCAAAGTTATATCCTGTCCAAGCAAATGTATTATTTGGCCAGAACTCTTATGGAACTCAAAAAGAGAACATAAACCAGGGTGGGGGGGGAAAAAAGCAGCCTTCTCCGCTTAAATTAAAGAGGATGTCTGAAAGAAGATCCAACCCCAGACCCTTGTCACACACAGACTTGGTACAGCAGGTCTGGTCATCTACTGAACCAGAGGGTGTCAAAACAAAACAACGCTCACAGAGTGTTTGACAGGTATGCATGGTATGCTTCTCCTTCAGGAACCAGTGTAGGCTGAACAGCAGTCATTCTTCTTCTGCCCCGTGATTCCACACCACACAACAGCAAGGACAGCTGCAGAAGACTAGATTTGCCAAGAAGAAACTTATTCACCCTTATTACACTATTTTACTTATTTACTTACTTTACTTATTACACTAAATTATTCACCCTTATTCACAACTTATTCACTTATTCACCACTTATTTCAAGCAAAGCTCTCAAGCCCACAGAGCTCAACAGCCCAAGCTTATGCAACATTTAAAGATTCAGCCCCTCCTGAATTTCTCATCACATTTAGTCATAATCTTGCTTCCTCAATCCAACACCACAGCATTTCGCCTTATTTTATGCGGCTCCTCTCTGGAACAGATCCAGAAGAGAGAGATACTTTTACTGGACCTCCTCCCTCTTCCCCCCAAATACGGGTCATTTCTCTCACTTCTGTTTCCCACAAAGCACTATGTACAATTGTACTAATAGCAGGAGAAGGGAGGGGGCTATTCAAACTTGCATTACAGCAAGGGGAGAGGCAGGGAGGAAAAAATGAAAAAAAAATAATCTTACTGTAGCCCAGACGCATTTCATGCACACCAAGGACTCCCTGCATTCCTTTAGCATCCTCCTCTCCCCAGCAAGTTCCTTCTGAAAGAGCTCTTGTCCTCCTGTGCTGGAGTTCCTGAACCTTTGCTGTGTTCCTTTATGCCAAATACCTCTTTCTCCCATTCCCTACCGAGTGCTCCGTTCTTCATTCCTGGGGATGGGCTGGATTCCCCAAACCACTCAGCAGTTCGCAACTCTCCTTTACCAGGTCAGGGCCCTAACGCTTCTTCCTGCACACCCCCAGTTCATACCAGCTGTTCCAGTTCTCCTTTTTTTCACTTTTTTTTATTCTCTCTCCCACAAAGCTCAGTAGTGCCTTTGCTATTTACATAATTCCATGCTTGCCAATATCTCTCCTTCATTTTTCCCTATGACAGGAAAAATCAAGACAGTAACTCTTTCAAGTTAAAGATGGGGTTTGGGGAATTTTGTGATTTGTTTGTTTTGGGTTTGTTGTTATTTTTTTAAGGGGAGCTTTAAAAAGAGAGACTGGGAGAAGCAGAGATAGCACCTCACCAATGTTCCTCCGCCTCCAAACAGTAAATAGTAGAGCTAGCTGCAGCCGCCTAGACCCTCCCCAGCTTTTTGGCTTCCGTAGGTGCATGGCTTTCTAAACAGCATGTTTCAGCAAGGCATAGCACCCTTTGATAAATGCACTCAGGCACTTCTACACAGCTTGGGCAACTCGGGCAATTCTACAGAGCTAGCCATCGCAAGCCTCCCTTCCCTCCCTAGCTCTGCTCTCTCCATGAAAACCTTTGAGCCCCCAACCCCCTTTCGGCATCACTGCCTAAACTGCAAATCCATAATCCATGCTTTTTTCTTCCTGTATTCCTCTATTCCCAGTAACTTGCAGGAAATTCTAGAAAACAGAAACAGAAGCCTTTGAAAAATGCAAATAAACGAGACACAATGAAACCTAAGAAATGAAAGCATGCAGGAAAATTCTTTGTCACTGGATAAAATCTACTCTGACCAGTTTGGGGTGGTTCTTTGCTTAGATCCTGCTATAACTGCTACAAGTTTATTTGTTTTTTCAAATAGATACAAATTCAATACACAGTAATGATTACTGTTAGCATGAACTTCTGTCCTGAAAGTCTAGCTTCCCATGGTATTTTAGAAAGAGTTGTTGCTGAGCTCAAAGGATTACTGAAGCTGGGCCTCCCCCTGAGCTACCATGAAAGCAGAAGGATCAGAATTTCCTTTTTAAGAAGATAGAGAGTTGTGTTTAGCCAGTTTTCTTCCTAGTGTTGGTGTAAGGAAAAAAATTAACATGTCAGCATTCCCCAGCATGGGAAGGGCTAAGGAGAGATTGGTGTGCAACACCTGATGAAGTAACTGTAGCTACTTCAGTGCAGTCAGCTTCCAGTAAAGCAAAACAGTTCACGGTCAAATGGCGGGGATAAAATGGAAATCCTCACCTTAGAAGAGCTCCTTTTACACTCTAACACAGCAAACGCACAAAGCTCGTACTTTGAGTCAGCAGCACTTTTCATTCCTAAAGATTCCTAAATTAGTGCCACCCCACACCCACCCCCCAAAAGGAAGACAACCCCAGCCTGCTGCAGCCAAAACAAAGAAGAGATGTCAACCCTCCACAGAACAAGAAACGTGCAGGTAGTGACCTCCCCAGCCACCACACCTAGTGTAGCAGCCCCATATAGTATTTCTTTAGAAATAGTTACACAGAGTAATGAAAGTGGATAAACACTACAGGTATCTACACATGTGGATTTTAGTTACAACAGTGCTTGAGGGCTGCTGTCTGCAGTGATGTGGCCCGTGTCCCTACTAGACAAGAAGACATCACCGAAGTAGACAATATTTCATAAAGCCAAAACAGATTGTGCTAATCAGTAACAAACTGGCTTTTAGTGGCTACTGATGCTGATGAAGAAAAAAAAAAGAATATATAAAGAAATAACAGCTATACAAAAAGAGAACAAGGGAGCATTGTATGGTTTTACACGTTAATTGCATTGTGTGCATAGGGAGGGGTAGAAAGTATTACTAAATGGTGGGATTCACTGCAGTAGAACATAATGGAAGCTGAAAGTACAAACAGGTTCAAAACAAATAATCCAAAAGGCAAAATCATGAGGTGGAAGGTGTCTGGGGGGAAAACAGATCTATCAGTTGCTGTTCTAGCAAGTAACACAAGTAGAATCTCTTGCTGAGAAATCCCTAAACCAGAGTCTTGGCAGCTGGAAGGGTAACACCAGGGAAAGATCTCTTTTCTAAGCATCTGTAAGCAGCTACTCTCCCAGGGATTTCAGCTACCAGTCTTACTTGTTTTTGGACAGTTTGTACAAACATCAAGAGTTCAGTGTTTTCAATAAAGGATTACTAGAAATGGCCTACTTAAGACTGTTTGGGGAAAAAAGCCCCACAGCCAGAGGAACCAACTCATAAAAAACAAACCAAACCACACCACCTAAAACCAAAAGCTGTTTGTTATCTTTATGAGCCTTTTATCCAATGCTCCTGCACTTCCACCAAAAGAATGTAACAAATTCTTGTAAGCTGATCAGGTAATCAAGATTTGTTTATGAATGGAAGGGGTGGCTTAGTAGTATGGAGCGGTGACGTTGAAATGCCCTATGCTATTAGTTCGGCCTGTGATTCAGTCACCTTTAACATTCATTCCTGCATACACATGCAAGTCAAAAGTACAAAGTAGATATTAGAACAGCACACATCACACCTATTACTGTTGCAACAGTTTTAGCTTTTAAAAAAATGCTGTCCAGAACCATGACGCCTCAGGTGAGGACAAGCTGAGTCATTAAACAAGCAGAAGAGATAAGGATGCCCTAAGAGATGCAGCAAGGGAAAGCGAGGGCTATTCTCACAGTGCAGAGGCAACAAAAACCCAAGAAGATAAGGAGTCTGGCATTACAGTACATATTTGTAAAGGACATACTGATATCTGAACAAGGAAGTTTAGACTAAACTCTAGGCTCTTATAAAATTCAGCTTACACGCTTTAAAAAAAACCCAATCAGTAAAGTTCCTAAAACTCAAGCTAAGTTTTCTGGAAGGGATAATTCCCTGGATGTCTACAAAACAACAGTTTTCTTTTTTTCACAAGAATCCTTGAGAGGAAAAATAACTTAAAATTTACTTTCTGTTTGGCTGGTTATTTTTTTTTTTTCGAATAGCAAAGAAAAGAATCCAGGCACATAACTGGCACAGGATTATTATCTTCATCCCAAAACTAAGCTAAAGGTAGCAGTTCAACATGTATTTTAACTCTGAAAGTGCCACTAGAAGACAACATGCGGCTTCCAACTATTCACTCTCACCTCTATCTCCCCTTCTCCTGCTGCCTGCAATGCCACCGAGTGCCTCTACCTGGTGACACAAATCATGGAAGTGGTTAGGGTTAGACCAAAGCAAAGTCGCTTTTGATCTGGATCAGTTTCCCGGTATGCCTGCTACAAACACCTCTGCTAACACAAAGGGTAAAGCTATTACAGAAAAAGGTTGCTTCTGTCAAGAGGAACACTCACTAAAGTATGCCCAAGTTATTAAAATACCCCAACCAACTGCCACCACTGCCACTAAGATTTAAACCCATCAGGACACAAGAAAAACTAAAGATATTTTACTAACACAAAGCTGTTTTCCCCCTGATATCTCCCACCCTAACTACCATGAAGACTCAACACTGAGAAACTCTTAGCAGGCTGGGAAGCGCAAACAGAGCTCCTTAAATTGTCAGAGAAACTGTACACAACACAGTTTAAGTGACAGCAGCGTCAGCCCACGTTCACATGGCTGTTTTCCCTCCAGAAGCTAAAGCAATTAACCATTTCCCACGCAAGGACAGGAAGCATTTGAGCTGCTGTCAGCTAACGCACCTGTGACACAACTAAAATCTCAGCTCTGAACTTAGGGATGCTGAAATGGCCTCCACTGTGCCTTGTGGCCACCTCTGCCCTGCTCCAGGGCACATCCCACACCCCCTCTCCCAGCCAGTGGCTGCTCCTACCTCCACACCCTTCCTCTTGAGGAGAGAGGGAGCTGACACAGCTTACGGCTCCTTCCCAGCAGGTTGACCGAGCAGAGGTGCACAGGTGAGACCAAAGATGATCCCTGGAGGAGGCTGAGGTCCCACAAGCCAGACTGAGCCCAGCTACACCCTTGCTCTGTAGCATCTGGCGTGAGCCAAGCAGCCAGTGAGAGCCCCATCCCCACCAGTTCTGGCCGGGGAAGAGCGAGGAGCCCACCGAAACTCACCCTTTCACGCGATCCCCGAGAACCTTAACAGCAGCCTGAGCCCCGCACCACCGCTCCCCTCGTTTCTCCAGGCAAACCTACAGCCCTTCCTTATCCCTCCCTCCCACGGGAAGGTGCCACGCATATAACCGCGGTGGGGCCACGAGTGACACGGCACCGCGCCCCGCTGCGGGTACGGGAGGAGGCCCAACACCCCATGGGCTGTCAGAAGGAAGCTCGGCGGCTCCCCCACATCAAACCACCCGGGGCCCTCAGGGCAGGAGGCCACGGAGGCCCCGCCGGGCGGCGGCCGGTGCAGGGCGGCCGAGCTGGCTGAGGCAAGGAGTTCGGGCTGTAAGGNGCCGCTCGGGGCGGGGCGGAGCTGAGAGCCGCGACGGGAGGCGGAAGAGGCCGACGCCCAGCGGCGGCTCTCCGGGAGGGGGAACGCGTAACGGAGGGCGGGAGCCCTCGCCCCGCAGCCTGACGTTGGTTCCTTCGCCCTGAGGGCACGACTCCTCTGCAGCCGTGGCCCCTTTTCTGCGGGCAGGGTGGAGGGTGTGCCCTGGCCGCGGCGGCTCCCCCAACCCCGCTCCGCCGTGAGGGGACGGGGATCCCCTCGGTCGTCGAGGGGTCGCGCCCCGGAAAGGGTCCGTCCCACCTGTTGGCCATTCCCCTAGTCCCCTGGGCTGTCACGGACAGTGCTGGGGCGTGGTGTGGTGGGCCTGTGCGCCCACCTCTCCTTTCAGTGGCTGCTGGATGAGGGCAGGGTGGGTTGGACTCCCCTCTGCCTCGTGGTTTTTCCTTATTCATCTTATTTTTCCCTTTTGCCCCTTTTCTAATGCAACAGGGGATGGTGAGGACGGTGAGGCTATTTGCTGGAGCAAGGCTTAATTGGGCCACAGGTGACCTCCCTGCAGTCAGCAGGACACCACAGCCGTGTCTGCAGGGAGGCAAGCTTCACCTTATCGGCCAAGAGGACCTCCACCACTGGGAGGAGACCCTCTGCCCTGGGGAGTGGCCATTTTACCTATTATGGGGCACCAGGACACTGTTTTACACAGGACCACCTTTACCTCCTTCACCTGCTTGGAGAAGGCACTTCAACACAAATATGCCCTTTCAGAAACTGTGGCACGTCAAGTTATTGAAATGGGTCATTTGAAGGATTTTAGAGGTATCCAAGACTCTCTAGGAATGTATGGGGTTTCTGAAGGTGGCCAAGCGCTGTGTAGCTTTATCAAAGATGAAGTAGAAAGTGTGAAATACAACCTCTAGCGAGTATTATATGTCCAAATGGCATCTTAGAATCAAGAATCCTTTTTCAAGTTACTTCGTTGTGAGCCAGAGGCTGCAGCTTTCTGGCCAGAAGAACAATTTCCTGGACAGAGCTGTTTCCTGTTATTCAAAGTGAGCCCACTCACTTGGATAAAGTTAATATCTTTTTGAGTAGCTTTCTCTGCAGCTAGGGTCAGGAACGCTTGACATACGCAACAGGATGGTTTCAAAATCCCTTGGCATGATATGTGCATCCCAGGTGCTTTGTTGTTCATCAGCTGATTTTGTTTACAGATCACTAAATAAACTATGATATGGCAATTGGGATTAAGGGCCGAAACAGAGAGAAACTGCCAGCAAAGGAGCAGGCAGTGCATAACATAATGAAGAGAGATTGAGTAAAAACCAGCTAGAGAATGGCAAAAGGGAAATGTGACCGGTTTCACAGCCAGCCATATGCCCAGTCCACTGGAATCACTTGGGTTGGAAAAAGGTAAAACACTGTTTCAATATCCTGTGCATCGCTGTGATCAATAAACATAAGGGTACTGGTATTTATGACAAACAAGCTCCTTATGATACCAGGAGAAAAAGAAGAGAAAACAAACCAGAAAAAGAACTGGAGGGGAAAGTTAAGTGGTATAAAAAGTGAGGGCAACTGATTTTATCACTGAGCTTAGGAAGGATTTGTTTTAATTTAAAAAGTATTCAGGAACAAAGTGTAGAAGAAGAAAACATAGAATTTAAAGTCCAGTGTGTTTAGAATACCAGTGCTTCCTCAGTATTCAGGATACAGTTCTGCTTGCAAATGCGCTCTGCTTCAGCAAAGCAGCAGCTTTACATGTCAGTCAGGAAAGCGGGCCATGAAAATCAAGTGACAGTAAGTACACTGTGCTTAAAATAGAACGCCTTTTGCTCCAGAATCTCAAAATGC
This sequence comes from Jacana jacana, assembly GCA_013400555.1. Taxonomy (NCBI): domain Eukaryota; kingdom Metazoa; phylum Chordata; class Aves; order Charadriiformes; family Jacanidae; genus Jacana; species Jacana jacana. The sequence goes on along the minus strand of VZTM01041539.1, from coordinate 18,696 downwards.
AACAAAAGACATTCATAAAGTAAGTCTCCTTTCAGAATGCTCCGTAAAAGGCAGCAATATTATATTTTTTTCCCCCCAAAGGAGGTATAGGAAGCTTAAAACATTTTTATAAAGGAATATTTTTAAAAATTTCTGATTCTCAGTAAAAACTTCCTTATAAACAGCACATCCCAATTTAATCATTCTTTAAAATATTTGCTTGCGTTTTGCCTATCTCCCCTTTCTCTGTGAGATTGTTTTCAGTGAGGGAAAAATGGGCTGTTTCTGACCCTGATCTTTCAATGCAAATGGGTAATTACAGTGCCTGTAGCAGCCTTGTATTCAGCAACTTGAGAATGGACCTGTATTTCTACAACAGTAACATTTATATGCCAAATGCTCTTCCATGGGCAAGGAGAACAAGCCAAGGGAACACCAAGTATTTTCCTTTGGATTCCTTAACAATAACCCCCGTCTTTTGTTAGCTTTGATTCTTCTTTGTTTGTACATGTTTGGGTCTGCCTTCCTATTCCAAGTCATAAGTATTCTTGACCTGTGTAATTTCACACCAAGGCAGAGCTTTCAGAAATGCTAAACTCCTACCAGATATGTGAAAGTGTGCAGAAAAGAAAAACCTTATTAAAGGTGCTAGTGAACTATAACCTCAGCATGTACTGGTTGATGGAGACTGTACGGAGCAAACAGGTAAGATGAATAACACAACTAGCTGAAGACTTAAGCCGCTTTCATGTATTATGAGATATCTAGGAACACAATCATAAGCCATAAAACCCCTACTAGTTTCACTTCTGGGGCTTTTGTGTTTTGCTCTTTATCTCATATGACCAGGTTTTATTTGCTGTTCTCTTAGGTCTCTTTCAGGTTCACTAATTTCCTGGAAATGCCATATGAGCTGACTTTCAAGAAATTTCTTGTTGGGAGCATTGGGCCATATCTTCTATGGCGTGACATTCTATTGCTTCTGTTCTCTCTAGGTTGTTTTGCCGGTAGTTGTTGTTGTCTCTGGTATGTCTTTATTCTCCCAAGTTGGTACGAACCACAGATTTCATTAGCATTTTCTTAACTCTGTGGGTTTTGTCACTTTATTTCATCTATCAGACACAATCCCTGGAGAATCTCAGTAGGCAAATCATCATAAATGAAAACTTTATCTTTCGTTATTCACTAATTGAGGTTCTGCAGCCTGTTTTACATCTACTAGAAATTCCTTTCCTGTCCCACCCTGTCCTATCAGTCCTCTCAAACTCATTTTCCACTAATTTTTAATCCAGAGGCTTGGCAGAGCAGGGCAGTTAGCGAGAGCATGAATTTATAGCACCGCTAATGCCCACTCATCTCAATTCCACCCACGGCCCGATCCCCAGTACTTCCTATTGGCCTGGCGCCTCCCGAGCCCGGGGGCCGGCCAAGGGCGAGCACTGGGCGACACAGCCGGGGAGGAATTAGGGACATCTGAATATAACACTCACCGTTCACACAGCACAAAGTAGCTTAGTTCAGCCTGTCTTTTAACACTGCCGGCATCGGGTAGAAATTAGAGTAGCTAATTCCGTCAGCAGGGAGCCTGCAGAAGCTGAGGTTTATGCTGGCTTCCAGGCTATTACGTGTGGTGCATTAAGACTGAGGAGACCGATAGGCAGGTAAGCCTGAAGCTGTAAACATCATTGCATACGAAATACAGATGGCTGCCCACATCCTTTTTGGCACAGACTCCCGGTAACGATAGCTTCTGGTGCTGACTGTAATCTATCTCAGCAGGCTGGTACTGTTTTAAATTAGGGCTGTGTGCTTAAATGCTTAAACCTGCACGGCATCTGTTCAAACCGACCCTCTCCCTCAGCCTTCTGTGCTGCCAGACAGGCAAAGGGGGTCCCAATTGCCCGGCGAGATAGAGAATAAAGAGAAAATATTAATCCTTTGTAAAATTGTCTTAGTAGACGAGTTGCCTTCTTTCATGTGTAGGTGTTAATGAAAGGGTAGGAGAGAACTGATTTTGGCAGAAGCAGGGTGAAATGCAGGTGGGGGTGTCCAGGATTGCTGGGAATGGAGAATTGCTTCCCTGCACACATGGCGACACAGAAGAAATTACAGAGATAGAAAGAAGAAAATGGGTCTCAGAGTGAGCAGGTTCTACAGAGCAAAGGGAGAAAATGCATGCAGAAGGGAAAACGCATTTTAAAGGGAAAGAAATACTCACACCTTGAGTATTGTGTCCAGTTCTGGGCACCTCAGCACAAGAGGGATATTCAGGTGCTGGAGTGAGTGCGGAGGAGGGCAATGAAACTGGTGAGAGGCCTGGAGAATAAGTCTTATGAGGATCGATTGAGGGAGTTGGGATTGTTTAGTTTGAGGAAGAGGAGGCTGAGGGGAGACCTCATCACTCTCCACAACTGCTTGAAAGGGCACTGTAGAGAGGTTGGTGCTGGTCTCTTCTCACGGGCAATTAGTGACAGAACAAGAAGGAATGGCTGCAAGCTGCAGCAGGGTAGGGTTAGGCTGGACATTAGGAAAGAATTCTTCACAGCAAGAGTGGTCAGACACTGGAATGGGCTGCCCAGGGAGGTGGTGGAGTCACCATCCCTGACTGTGTTTAGGAGTAGATTAGCTGTGGTGTTGAGGGTTATGGTGTAGGAGAGAACTTTGTAGAATAGGGCTGATGGTTGGACTTGATGATCCCAAGGGTCTCTTCCAACCTGAATGATTCTGTGATTCTATGATTCTAAGTGATAGTTCAACTGCAAAACCACTTCAGCAGTGGCAGCTCATAGTAACACATTCTTTTGTTACTGCATAATTACTGACTGCTGGATGTTTGAAAAGGTGCTTGTCATCACATAACCAGCTTGTAATGTACTACTGGGTCTAAGAACACCTTTATCTTTATACACCCTAATTGGAGATCAATCATTAGTCAGTAAGCACATAACCTACCCGATCTCTACAGCCAGAGTGAGAACTGGTTAATAAATGACAGGGCGATAGGGAGTCACCAACCTGGCCTAATTAAGTGTGACCTTGTGTCTCACATGCTTCAGAGTTTGCTGGAGACTTACAAGCAATCGCCCCCACTCCTGAAATACTTGGAGGTTAATGATACTGGAGTTAGAAGAGTAATATAGCCATTTTACCTTATGTAAGGCATTTTTGGCTTCCACAGCAAACTGTGAAGTGATATGGTCTGAGTCCCTTTTCTGCTACAATACCCACAAGATATCCATGAATTGCTGAGATCCAGAATGATGAAAGCAGTCATGGTTGGCATTTGTAATACTTAAAGTATTAAAAACGCAGAGATACACAATTGCATGTATATATAGCATTTATCTTCACTTACATTCTGTGTCATGTATCTTACAGTGAAAGCCCCTCAGGACAGGTGACTGCTGATACCGTTTTCCACTCAGTGTGGTGGGCTGAAGCTCCTGCTTTACACTTTGTGGAAATTAAACAAGGAGTGTGGTAAGGTGAGAGAGGAAAAAAAACCCTAAAGAAACAGTAAACAAGAACTTGATAGATCTTAAACACTTCATGTTTATTGTACATTAAATAAAACAATTTCAGCTCAGTTGAGAGACTGGTGGGTCAGATTTAGGAAATCAAAACTTCTAAAGGAAGATATGTTCAGCTTAAATGATCATTACGTATGTATTAATTACGTTATAGTAAAACCATATTCTGTTTAACAACGCGCAGGTGAATAGATAGGTTATCAAAGAGGTATGTAATCCAAGGGTCTTATTGCACAGCTACTGCCTAATCCACGTACTTTCAGTCTGAGGAGGGTTATGCTTTGTACCGAGTACAAACTCTGACCGCCTCCTCATGTTTGTCACTCAGCTCCTCCTCTTTCCTCATTAAAAAACCAGAACACAATATCAAACAGAAAATAAAGCCGAACATTACAAAACGTCTGTTGCCTTCAGTCCATTTCATTTCAACCCCAAAGCAATCCATGCGTATTCTTTCTCTTCAGTAAGAGCAGGTAGGGAAAACAAAACAACAAAGATGAAACAAAAAACAAAACAAAGGGGGTGGTGGGGTGGGAAACCCCAAATCCCCAACCACACGTTTCTTCTGTCATTGCAAGAACTAAAATGCTGTAATTCTGCTACCAATTTCCAGTGCGGTGGGAGGAAACTCTGTGGACAGACTCTCACTTCCCCTCAGTCTTGTCTGCCTGCACTTCGCGCATATATGAATCAATGATATGCGGAGGCACTCCATCCATCAACAGTCTGAAGAACGAAAGCCCACCTAGAAACAAGGAATAAGACCACCTTCAGGTTGCAGGTCCCCGGAGCAGCAGCTTTGTACCTTTATTTTCTGGTGTAAGCGACACAGATTTAGTCGATCCCTATTGCATACTTCATTTTGAGATGTGATAAAATTCATCCCTGGTCAAAAGTCCAGCATGAGAAATGACCATTGTTTAATCTCTGGACTATACAGAACTTTCCTGTCTTCATGCACAGGGTGAATTTCTCATTTATCTCACCCCATGCAATAGTTTATGATGAGTTTCACCTCAAATAACCCTCCCTCCTGGATTTCCATCAGGCTGGGTTGAGTACAGTTGGAGATGGAACTCAGCCCAGAGGGAACAACGTAGAAAACACCTGACTATGATGAGGAAAACATGTGGAAAACATGCAGAGACAATCAAATTACACTACTGTTGAGTTTTGTAATGGTTTATAAGTATTTAGCAAAATATTTACCATGTTGCTTGAAAATAACAGGTGGGATGAGGTAAGTAAAAATATGAAAAAAAACCCCATGATTTTGGATATAGGTGCTTTTAGACTCCAGAGAGAGGTGATGCAAGTCAAAACTTTCATCTGCTGGGTAAGTCTGAAGAATGATTTTGGGGTTCACTTTTGAATAAAACATAGCCCCCATGTAGTCACCTTGGATCCAGGTACTCACACTCTCTGAGAGCTCTAGTGTTTTCCCAGGGGTTGAAGCTATCAGTATGGGATCTTAAAGCTGTGGGAGGTCCTGCACCAATCCACAGAGGAGTCTCGCTCCACACTTGTGGCCAATATCAGAGTACAGAGGCGGGCAACGAAACTGGTGAAAGGCCTCCGAGAATAAATCTTACGAGGAACGATTGAGGGAGCTGGGACTGTTTAGTTTGCGGAAGAGGAGGCTGAGGGGAGACCTCATCACTCTCTACAACTGCTTGAAAGGGCACTGTAGAGAGGTTGGTGCTGGTCTCTTCTCACAGGCAATTAGTGACAGAACAAGAGGGAATGGCTGCAAGCTGCAGCAGGGTAGGGTTAGGCTGGACATTAGGAAAAAAATTTTCACAGCAAGAGTGGTCAGACACTGGAATCAGCTGCCCAGGGAGGTGGTGGAGTCCCCATCCCTGACTGTGTTTAAGAGTAGATTGGATGTGGTGTTGAGGGATCTGGTGTAGGGGAGAACTTGTAGAGTAGGGCTGATGGTTGGACTCAATGATCTCAAGGGTCTGTTCCAACCTATATGACTCTATGATTCTATCTTCCTCAGCTGCAGTATGAGGAAGATACATGTCTGTCTATGTGTACAAGCCCCGCCTTTTGTATTCAGTGTTTTCTCCAGCCCTGCCGAAATTTTATTTCCTCTTTCTGTGAAATGAAAGGTTTTATTTTTCTTTTTTTCTCTCCACAGTTCTATGATGGTTGGAGCCAGTGTTCACTGAAGTAACATTCCCAGCCATTTAGGTCTATGTGCTTTATGATTGTGCCTTAGCTGCCCTGAGTAAAAAAAGAATGCTGAACCAATCCTCTTTTAAATTACTGCTATTAATGAAAGCTGGGCTTATAAGAAAGCTATTGGAAATATTCAATGTTTTCTGTGGTCTTCTGGAAAAAGGGACAAAGCAAAAGATTTTGAAGAATGTTTAATACTTTCAGGAATCCAAGACAGGACATTTCTGTCAGCACCCAGAAAAAAAGTATGTAGCGTCTAACCAGCCAGGGCACCCCAGATCCCACTGATGCAGAAGCAGTAATTAAATACAAATAATGCAAATTAAGAACGGAATTTCATGCCAATGAAAAAACTCAAAAATGTCATAGAAACTAAACATGTGGGTGTTTCTGTTCATTTCATTGAAATCAAATGGCATTTGGAAGGAACGGTGGGGAAAAAGATAAATATTTTGCTCAAACGTTAGAGTCTGCCCTTTCTCAAGGCAAAGAGTGGCATTTGTGGTAAAGAAAGCTACGCACCGTTACTGTTTGTCTTACAAATCTGCATGAGCGTTCTATTCTGTGAGTGGCAAAACCACCTGCTAATAACTGCACACTTACCTTCCGAGCCTTTTCTGGAACACACCGAAAGCTTTAAAGCAAAAGCACATTGCCAGGATGAAGATAATCGCTGTCTCTGAATGCTTCAGCTAAATGCAACTGAGCTGATACTTACATACAGTATTTATCCCGAGTACAGATTTTAGGATTTTATAACCTTTATTAACACAAGGATTATCCAATTAAAGTGCTATTAGTTACTAGCGATACTGTCATTGTTGCAGAACTCTTTGCTCCCGGCCTTAGGTAGATGCACAATACAGACAAAAAAAAGCATGCTTTTTGGCATTCTTTTCAACTCATGGAGTGCAAGAGGTGGTACGAATCATTCCTTTGTAAATGAAATTAACCGTGGAATAAATATTTCATTTATGTAGAGGTGTATTCCTGTATGAAAAGAACTGACTGTAAATGCAAATTTCGCTTTTATTACTTGCATTTTATTAATGCTAATTAATCATGCTAACTCATGCACTGTTAAAGGCCATTGAAACGTGCACTATTCCAAGGTAGCAGGATGTACTACTAAGAGGAATTACCGTAACGCGCCATTACTGTAAAAAGCTGGATTCCGTAGGCATTAAAACCATCATGCTACTAATCTTAAAAACCATTTTCATTAAGTGAAATAATGAAAATCATGCCATACTAGGCAGACATTGTATGACCTGTAAACAGACATAAGCTTCATATGCAAGAACCATATGAAAGCTTACCTTAGATGGCAATATACATTCAAAAATCCTTACTGTGTAACTAAGGGAGAGAGAGAAAAAGAAGTAACAATTTAATCACAAACACAAAAGGATAGAGAAAATGTTGAGTGAAATTATGCTTACGATTATGTCAAGATGATGTTTTAATCCTTAGTCATGTAAAATATGTAGGAATAGAAGCACATGGAGAGTAAAAGGTAGGGATTGAGTTCCACTTCAAAATTATCATTAATGTGTAAAAGCTATATTAATATGTACAAGTAGCTATAACTCCTGTAATTAGTCTAAAAACTAGATTGGAACCAAATTATGCAACTAATATTTATGATGAAAGTTTCCAAACGTAGCTTCAAGGAAGCTAACACACACATATATATATATACTCTTTTCCACCAGGGAAAAAAAGCACACACATAACACCGAAGCATATATATATATATATGTATATAGGTCGAAACTCTACGAGGCAAAATAATCAAGTACAGACTAATAACACTAATAACCGACTAATACCTGTGCACTAGAGTAGGTACTTTGTCACATATTCACATTTACATTACTTAAAGCATGCTATTTACTCTACAGGAGCCCTTACCTTTAATTAAACCTTTTGACTCTATAGAACACCCATACGTGTGCCTATTGTAGCCATTTAAGATAAATACCTTTATACATCAAATACTACAGGAACATCATCTAGCCTAGTTTCTTAAGATGTTTTAGATTTCAAATAGTAAATTTAGATTTAAATTTAGTTCTGGAGACTAGTTTCTGGGCATCTCTGGCGTTTTAAAACTGCCCTGCCAGTATTCTGGATTTGGGCAAAGTTACAAGCAAATTCATTTCTATAGAAAGAACCAAATTCTCTGAACCCCACTCAACCTGAATTTAAAATCATCTCCAAAAGAAATGAAGTAAAATTATATACTTATAAGTAAAAAGTTTTCAGTGATTTCAGTTGGATCAAGATTTCATCCTTAGATGCCGTAGTGCAAGCTCAGGCACAGCTTACAGCTCTCAGCACTAGCTTGTAACCAAAGAGTATAATTCTGTAATAAATCATGCCTTTTAAGCACAGTAAAAGACATTATGAAACTTTTTGTTCTTTCAATAATTCTACAAGGTAGCTGAGAGCTGTTTTTCAAATTTCTGTCTCCTGGAAATGTCTAAGGGTTGTGGCCAAAGGCAGTCACCGTCATTAATTAAATTCTTTATTGACAGGTAGTCCTGTGCCCAGTGGCATAGCAGAAATATATCTAAAACCTCTAACTCAGATGTTAAATACCCATATTCTTGATTACTTTGGCCTTCTTTGCTCATGTGACATAGACATTGTATGCCATGAGACACTAACTAGTTTAATCTAAGAAAGCAAATAAATACACACTTTGCATGCAGAAAATGCATTTGCATGTGGAAATAGAGGAAGGGAATGAAATGGAATGTCCAGAGGAGTATGCTTATTATAAACCTGGTTATTCCCCGCCAAGAAGAATGGTTCTCCTGGGTTAATTACTCCATCATATATCACTGCAGAATTAGAATATTTATAGTGGTATTTATTCGCATTTGAAATTCTTCCCAGTTGATCTTAACACCTCATTTTTAAATATTTTAATACAGCATCTTTGCTATCGGTAACCGGTTAGAGTGATCATCAACCTTGATTTCACTCTTAAGCTAAACATTCTCCAAAAACATTTGTTTCATGATAAAAGAAGTGTGGTGCTTTATCTGAATCTTTTCATTGACCACGGTGAAGTTGATAAGGAATCAGTTCTTTACTGCTTGTAATGAGAGATTTACAGCCATGGTTAGGGATCTACCTCAAACTTAAAAGATACATATTTTGAATTATCCTTATATAATATAAGTCAGTTATGTGTCTGCATCATCATCCAAGATCTATGAGACAGTTATTCTTTTGCCTAAGGTCTACTACATGACTTTTTTCAGCACATTTATATTTACCACAAAAAAAGCCATTGTATGTGCGTTGCACCGACCAGCTCATGTAACTGCCATCTTTAAGTTCACTCAGCAAAAGCTGACAGCAGAAGATTGAAGTACTGTCTATATAAAATAACATCAGTAAATGTAGACCCCTCTCCCCCCTTTTTTTGAGGACAGAATAAAATGTATTTTAATTTTTTTTTCGTGCTCATAATTATCATTATTTTTCAATAAATGAGCATTAAATTTAGTAACAATTAGGGGGTTTAATTTGGCACTGAAATGCTGTAAGTGAATGGCTAAGAAAGCAGAAAATCGTAGCATATGACAGTATTCATAGCTACTCAGTTGTTCCAAAACTGCAAAATCAGAAATCCTAGACCGTTCTGTCAGTAATATCCCTTGTACTGGGTTTATATGTATGTTTATATGCAGATCTCCAGCACCCCAGAAATAGATGGATAGAAGAAATTCTTGCCAACATAAGGAAAACTCTCTTCCTGCAACAGATACTCTTACAAGGCATAGTGATTTTTAGCATGAGCTACTCTCCAAAGATCTGTAAGAGTAAGAGGAGTTCATTCACCAGAAAGGCAGCGTAGCCTTGAGCCTGTTAGTCTTTTTCAGTCAACGTTCACCTGTATCTCTTCATTTTACAAATTCAGACCATGACTGTCACTTGCTGGAGTAAAGCTGACTGGTGGTTTAAAGCTATATATATGAAAGCACACAGACAGACAGACAGACAGACAGACAGACACACTGCGACTCCTTTCCAGTGAGTCAGAAATCCATAACTCTCTGCTCTGCGGCAGTGTGACGAGCAGCCATCCGAAGAGCCCTCCTGAATGAACAGACAGGCTGGGAAACTTAAGAGAATGATAATTCAACACGTAGGTCAACAGAGAAGTAAAATAAGATGCAATTATGTTTTTATGCTCCGGCTGTTTAATACTCGTTTGCATTTGTCTGGATCACATAGCAAACCCTGAGCCTACCCTGGTTTGCCAAGCTACAGCTGCTGTATTTGCTTAATCCCATTCCCTTTGAATTCATCAGCTGAACTGCCAGTCACGTTAAGGGTGTCAGCACTGAACCCTGACAACAGCTGTCCCTTGTCTAAGCCCTACAAATTGCTGGTCTAAGCAGGTCCCCAGGAAGGAGCCAAAAGGAATGGCTAAACCTGCCAGGCTGGAGAGAGGAGTCTCAGCAAGGGTGACCTTGACAAGAAAGCCCAAACCCCTTGGGAGAGACGGAGTGAGTGGGACTGCACCAGGTGATTGTTGATATGAGATTGGGTTCAGAAACCAACTGTTAACTAGGGAAGGTGGGATTGTGGTGAATGTTTTCTCCGTTTCAGAATGCTACTCAGAAAACTGGACCTATGAAATGTAAGTAAACATTTGTTAGCAAAAATAATCAGGGGCATCACCTCAGCTGTACCTAATGATCACTTCAATGAACAAATCCGTAGCTTTTTTCCTGCTTATGTGACTTTTAGTTGACTGCAAAAGGATCTAAGCATTCCCAGCCTATTTCAGATACCAGTTCACAAATGTAAGAAATTAAATTCTCCATCAGTATTGATCAAGGAAAAAAGCCCTCCACACTTCTCTCTTAAAAAAAAATTCTAACAGAGCAGCTTCCACTGCTGGTACGCAATTTATTGGAAACTGCTTTATATTAAAAGAGAGCCTGAATGATAATGTGGTGTTTGTATCACACTTCAAACCCAGCAAACTAAGTCATCCTGATACTCAGAGAAAACAGTTCCAAGATGAACAGAAGCGTCCGTATTTCACAACAGCTGGAAAGGGAATTACTGAAGAATAATAATATGTAATTCATTGCAATTTTTGGAGTTTGGACTTCCTAAAATGGAGATACATTAGTTATTTCTTATCTTAAAAATGTTTCACAGTATTCTACACATTATATATAAAAATGCTTTTGATAATAAAGGAGAGAAAGAGAAATAAACAGCTCCTTGTATTTAAAATGTATTATTTGGTTGGTTGTACTACAAGCAAAGTGCTGAAGAAGTACACTAAACTGAGTGTAGACATGCCTAAGAACTTTAGGGTTTGAGGACTTAGGAAATTTAATGAAATAGCAAATTAACTTGGCCTTTCAGTGTAAAAAAATAGATGAGGCAACCTTCTCAGGTGATGTGGTCTTCTGTTACCCTGTGAAATAGGAAGTTTGCTTGTGGTTAAGGAAAACAATCATACTTCCAGGATGAGGATGTCACCTTTTAAACTCAATATCTTAAAAATAATGAAAATTGAGGAACGCTTTGCATATTTTAATTACAGTAGTTAAACTTCATAGGCCAAACATTTATTGCAATGTCTTCTTGCTAGCAGATTTCAGCTGTGGGAAAAAGATAGATCAGAAAAGACAGAAAATGGAAATTGAAATCCAAAATAAACACAATACAATCCTTAAGGTTATAAAACATTATGGCTTTCACTATAGAATAGCATGATGGAACAATATAATTAGAGCCATATTCAACTAGCCTAAATTCCCTGTAAATTCTTGAGTTAGATGCTTCCTGTCATCTGTCTTTAGGCAGCTTTCTTTACTTATACCCTCAGATTATTTTTTTCAGAAAGACCTAGCTTATTCCACCATTGAAACAAAAGCCCTTGGTGGGAGTTAGTCCAACTAAATATGAAGCCATCTTTTCCTAGGAAGTAATTTTCTGAAAAATACAGTCCTAAGATTATTCATTAGTAGTTCAGTCCAAATCCTATTGCCATTCATGATATCCCTGTCAATGCTAAACTGCCTGGAATTCATAAAATATATGTATTAATGAAAATAAAGATATGTCTTCAGTTTTAGAAGCGAAACCAAATTCATCCTGTCCCTGTATTTGCAAAATCCACAGTTTTCAATACTTTGTTCTTAAAACAAATACAGCAATTATATCAATGAACTTGTGTCCTTGGGAACAATACTGCTGTTAGCTATATGATTTTGCTAACAAGTTGCCTTGGAAGCAAATGTTTGCTTGGTTTAATTAATAATTTTAAAGCAGACAAAGTCTGCCCTGAGCTAATCTTTCTTCCTTCTCCCCTTGCTATTTCCATCGGTGATCTGTCTCTTGTCCAGGATTATTTTCTTAATATTTTCCCCAAAAGCTCTATGGCTGACTCTTTAACTAGAGTTTCTCAGGTAGGTGGCATAGCTCACAGAGTCACATTCTACCATTTTCTCACTTGTGAAAAAGTCCTTGCAATCAATGAAGACATAAATCGGCATGGGAGGGGGGTGGGAAAGACAGTATAGCATTAGCACAGCACCTTGGTCCTCAAAAAGAAAACAAAGCAATCAATAGGTTTTATTTTGTCCTAACCTAATCATTATTTTAATGCAGGAAAGTTAACCAAGTTGTTTGAACTCCCTTTTGCATTTGCCTTGCATACTTTTGTCTCCTGTGCAGATGGTGTTCAGACAAACAGAGCATTTGCAATGTGTTAAACCTCTTACCTTTTACTTCCAGTTTGCAATCAACTTCTGCCTCTCCAAGTCCATTGACTGCTTTGCAGGTGTAAGTACCTCCATCATAGGGACTGGGCTTGCGGATCTCCAAGGTGCAGACACCTTGGTTGCTGAACATGCGGTACTTTGGGTCGTTCATTATAACGACTTTGTTTTTCAGCCAGGTTATCTTGGGCTGTGGTAAAAACAAAAGAAAGCCCACATGCACAAACCCATGAGCTGAAATATCTTACCTCTTTTTGTGATGTTCAGTTAAAGTTGAAAAATCCCAAAGTTGTACAAGATAGAGAAAGTAGTGATAGAAAACGCACTGTAATTCTTAAACATAAACATGGGATGCATATGCACCCTGTTTTTAAGTGAGACTTTTTCAGTGCAGTTCCCATTGCAGAATTAGTCATAAATATAAGCCCATTATCAATGGAAGAGGAGCTGTGTAATGATAGCAAGCATCTGAGCAATAGCTTTTAACATCTGATAGCTCAAAGTCAATGTATGTTCACAGAAATCTGCACACTCGGAAGCTGTGAACAGCAAACTTGTTAAAACACTCTTCAGTTCTCATTTTACTAGTTCAGTTTCTCACAACAGAAAACAGGTCACAAAAAGACACAACTTGAAAGAAACTGGAAGATGCATTGCACAGTGGGTCTGAGACTCAGCGTGGTCCCCAGAATATTCCTGCAATGCTCTTTCTTAAAGCATAATTATCCTTTTATGGAATAATTATTCTTTTTAGTATCAGCTTTTTTTAGGAACAGCCTTTACTGATACATTAACTGTGGAGCTGTTGTCAGTGCCAGCCCCATCATAACCCAGACTTTTCCCGAGGTTCTGCCCTTTCAATGAGTTATCTGTGGATTTAATGACTATTATAACACCTGTAACACAGGTAAGTAGGTCCCGTGTTGTATTCTCTAGAGCCCACATCTCTCCATTTGCCATCAGCCTGGTTTGCGAGTGAGACAAATAGTAAAAATGCTACTTTATCAGGTTAAACTCTTTTGTGTTTTAACTGAGACTGTTATGAGCTATGCTGTACCTTGGGGTTCCCCCGGACACTGCAGTTCAAAGTGGCGTTGTAACCAGCTACAGCAAACGTGTTGACTAGAGGCTGAGTAAACAACGGCCGCTCGGTGAAGTCAAAATCGTCATAAACTGGGTATTTGTAGACTTTACCTAAGAAATGGAAAGAAAACATTTTGAAAAAGGCTGTTGGCATGTAGCTGAATACCCAAACATCTAAAAAAGCTGCAGAGTCTGCATGTGTTTGGATCTGCACTGCTTTAGGTACCGACCCGTCTCTAGCAATTGCGCTTGTAGGGGAGGCTGGAAGTGAGCCTGGGAAGTGACTATAGCTCTGGGTCATGCTCTGGGTAGATGTCTGAGAACTACTCTTTGTTTCCTCAGTAGGTGGTATACAAAATAACACATGTTCATTCCGTGTGTTTGCCTGCATGCCCTGCATTACAGAACAGGACAGATCCTGATTAATGAACTGCAGGATGCCTGCCTTGACAAGCCGTGTTCACGCAGTTACAAATTACTCTTCACAGTTTGTTCTGATTACAAACTGGCTCTGTATCTGAAAACCCATTTTTCTTTCCGCTTCATACAGTGCATGAGCAATACACGTACCTGAATGGCTGCAGGTTCTGTACAAGGAAAACATAGTAGTAAAATCTAGTTTCTCATTCTTGCTTTATCCCTGCTCTGCAATGGTGATTACCATCAAGAAATCCTCTTCACCCACAAAATCTGCTGGCATTTAAAACAGCTGGACAGACTGACATTTATTCCTGTGCCCGAGTATCATTAAACATCTTTGTTTTACTGAAAGCTAACCCAAGCTCCCGTGCTGCCTTCAGTGCAGCTTAGGCCTGATACTTGCTCTTGTGACGAGAGGCAAGTAAGCGGTGATGGAAAGCAATGCTTGTAGCCATTATTTTGTTCATGATTCCATTTCTAAAAGAAAGGTGGTTTTATTTTAATAATGGAAGTAGGATCCAGTACCCCAGGCCTTCAGTCCTTCAGCCTGGCTGTGTGGGATGCACAGGTTTTCTGTCCTCTGCATCATGGCAGTCATGTATTCCCTCCTTTCAGACAAACTAAGGTGATCTGGTTGATTTTCTTCCTTTAAAAAATCTGTTTGTAGAACCGCCCTTCCATAAAAGGCAGTTAATTATTATTATTTGTTTAAAAGTTTACTTCAAACAGACAATTTCCTAAATGTCAGCATTTCTGACCACAGAATCTGAATTTGTCCAGCTCCATTTGCAAGAGATGTGAAGCAAGAGTTACAGTTATTTATTGGATCCTGCCTTAAATGGAGGGGAGCACTTGCACAGCTGATACCAAGTCTCCACTGGGAGGCAGTGACCCACCATTTGTAGCAGAATGGCTTCTTGTTGTCCAGCTCTTGTTGACTTAGATCTGCCAGTGGTGGCACGAGTCTGAGATCCAAGATTATAGAAAATGTCAGAACATGGGAAAAATGTCTCACACATGATTTAAAAAAACCAGTTGTGAGCTATGTGGGCAAACCAAGAAGTCCTGATGTGAAATGTCCTAACAGTTACCTGTACCTGGCCTTGGGGCTAGGAATGCATCTGAATGCTTTAGAGTTGTGGCCTTTCCCTCTAATCACCTTCCAGCCTCTGACCATGCCCCTTCCCTTTTTGACAAGGAATGGATCATTAGCTAACCATCCTTTGCAATCAAAGCGCTCTCTTTGGTCATGGTTGCATCCTCGCTGAGGCCACACATGTTTTCAGCGAAGACCCGGAAGTAGTACTCATTTCCTATGACGAGCTCGTTAATGGTGGCGCTGGTGCGGTGGTAGTGCTCAATTACTGTGAACCATTCCTGAAAGACACAAACACAGAGCGTAAGCTTCCCCTCAGCACCTTGCACCTCTCAGCCATTTACTCTTTGGAAGAATCATCAAGCTTGTGGGAGAAAGATTTTTCTTTTAAGGGAATGTTGATGGATACTAAAATAGTGAAGCTGGCAATAAATAGTTATTCTACCCGAAATGAGCGATAATGAGAATACCAGAGAGCTCGCTGCTGGGCAGTGAAGGCCACACGGAAAGTGAACCCTACTAAAATGTTACACTCTCTTAGCTGGGAGGGTTTGTTTTAAGAAATCCAGTATTACAAAGGTTGCATTGTGCAAGGCAAGGCAGGCTCCTTCGTTCCTAGCCCACACTGCTGACAGAGGAGGAACGGCTGCAGATAAGAAAAGTAGTGACATGTCCTACTCTGCAGTTACACGTGCTCACAAGAGGCCAATGCACTAATTTAACCCCTCTTCCACAGGTTGAGTGCTCATGAGAAATGTAATTTTATGCAGGAGGTCCTCTAATATCTAAAGGATCAGATGGGGAGGGGGGGTGTAGTGCTTTAATCTTGCAGCAGCAACAGGATGTGTGATTTTTATCCTATTACACAATACCTAACTAACGATCTGAGTTGAATGAATTTAATGCTAAGAATTCAATTAATATAAAGTGCAATATGAGCACAGCAATGCTTTTGCTTATCTTTACTCTGCCCTACATAGTGTTCTTGCTTTTCTCGAGATGAACTTGTGCTGAGTTCCCTGTGCCACAGTTTGCATTGATATCTGGTCATCTTTAGGTGCCAAAGTGCCTTTTGGGAAAACACTTTTCTGTAGGCAGCCATCTGTGCCAGCATTGCAAAATTCAACACCATGGATATGTGAGGACACTATGACCTGAATGATCCATGACCCTAGACACTACTGTTTTGCTTTCTCCTTAACACAGCAATTAGAAATGGGGGCCGTCATTGTCCTGATAGCTGTGCGGAGACCATCACTCCTTACAGTCTGAAGAGAACTGAAAAATTAAGGATGGGAAATAGTGGCACAGGGAGAATTAATTGATCAGACTGTAAGCAGATCAACATGTGAAAGTGGATGGGGTGGGGGATGGAGAGTGTGATAAAAGGTTTTCTGTAGAAGAGACGACTCCCAAAATATTGTCCCAGATTTCCAATGTTTAAATTTGCAGTGTTACATTTACAAATCCAACTACTTTTAAAGAAATGTAAAATTCACGTTAGTGTAATGAAAATAACAAGCATCTCTATATTGCCCTTTTCGTCTGTACATCTCAAAGCAGTTTATGAGTTACGTATGCACCATTTTGCCATGGTTATGGCAAAGTGGCAATGGCTTACACATTGTGATGTTACAGGTTTGAAAACAACAGCACTACATTTTGATTCTAGTAGCAACCTACTGACTTCATAATAGTATTTTTGGGTTTTATTTTCCCTACTGAGACAAAGGGAAAAAATTGGAATAACTTCCCTCAAATCCACTTGTTTTGTTTATTTAGTCTTCCTCAATCTGAAAACATTTCCATTTTTAGGCTTTAGATACAGCAAATAGAAGGTTTTTAGAATTTTTAGAGATGCCTTGCAGATTTTCTGAGCACTGACTAGTCAATGCTTCGTCCACCTACATCAATTTAAACATGTAAGGCTTTTAATTTCTAATATAAGGAATTCATGAGTACATCAGCCTTTTAAACATCTCCTTATTACTTACCATACTCTTCTTATCTGCTTTTTGAATCGTGTACCCAGTAATGGCAGCATTGCCATCATCTTTGGGTGGCTTCCATGATAAATTTACATTCTCCCCCCAGACGTCCTCAATAGTTACAACCTCTGGTGGGCCTGGGCGATCTGTAATGACAACACAGCAGCTGACATTTTCCATTGTTTGCTTTCTCTCTCTCTCTATGTCTCTCCTTCCTACACACATCTTTCACTTAGTTTGATTTCTCTCTCGCTTTCTTACAACACGCACGTGCCCAAAGCAATGTCAAAATAAAGCTGAGGCTGCAAAATAGGACTTTTCAAAGTTAAGACATATCAGACCAACTTGGCCATTTTGTGAGTATGGTTTCTAATATTGCATAAGGAATATGCAATATAGAAACCATATAATATATGGTTTCTTTAATTGCATAAGGAAATGATGTTTTGGAAAAGTTAAAACCAGTTGAGGATGTGTTCCTAAGAGGTAAAGTCAGGCAATCATTACAAAGGCCACAATACCAGTTTTGCCTATTATGTAAAGAAACAGGTTGGTAAAAATGAAAAACAAATGTGTTTTCTTGTCTGTCTTTCCTACTTTTCTGTGCTTGCAACATTTCTTGTTTCTTCCACATTATGCTTTTGACAAAGCTACTATGAATTTACCAACATTTCTGGCTATGGATCCACTCAACTGGAAAAAGCTTGCATTCTGGATAGACAAGAACATGAAAAGCATAATAATGAATAAAACCAAAGAGACTGACATGGTGCACAAGCACCTGCCACTGTGTGGGAAGGTTTACTTAGAGGCCGCAAATGTATAGCCAAGTCATTTGACATGGAGAGTTATCACTGTTGAGAAAGATTCTCTTTGGGATTCCTCTGCTTTCCTATAGCCTTGGAATAGCTGGATGCTTCCCTGGCATACATTTATTTCCCTTTCCCAAAACATACCAACAATCTGAATATCTATTGTAGCTTTGTCCACCAGGTTCTCTACTTCCACTTTCATGTCATATTCTCCAGAGTGGCCCCTTTCTGCCTTTCGGATGAAGATGATAGTGTCATTTTCAGTGTTGCGGATGTTGATTTGGTTCTTGTCAATTGGAGAACCATTTTTC
>VZTM01041538.1:6591-34284 GCA_013400555.1 Jacana jacana | reverse complement strand
AGGTTCTATCACTAAGAAAGATAATGAAAAATTCAGATAAACTATAAAATAGCCACATCATTATAAAATTTCAATTTTTGGCCTTGGAACAGTTACAGGATTTGAAAACACATAGTGGAATTTTAAAAATTACTTGGAAAAATCTTCTCATCTTACTTGTCTGAATTTATTTGTTATGTTGTGCAGTCTAACATCTGTTCAGAGTTTTAAAATAGTTAGAAGTGACAGCAGTCTTCTTCTGCTAGAGTGTCCACAAGTGTACTGAAGGTGCCACAGGGTCTGTGTTTAGAGAACATAGGTGCATATAATGCAGAAATTTAGGAAAATGCAGAGGGAGATGAAAGTGTAGCCAGCAACATATTTCATATATGTTTTATTTATAGTTGTGAAACCTGTGTTTATGGAGAGCTGAAGTACGTGCCAAGGCAGGCAAGCACTACTGATAAAATACAAAGCAACTAGCATAAAAAATTGCTGCCATAAAAAGAAAAAAACAATCATGACCCTTTTGTTGTCTCACCAGTTGTAGTCAACTTTCTTAAACTTGTTATTTTGCTTGTGGAGAGGGCTCTGACTCACATCAAGTAGGAAGGGGGCCTGATCCACCCTGCAGCTAGGAAATCTAGTATAATTAACAAGCGACTTTTGAGTGGTGTAAGTGCTTAGCCTCATAACATTCTGTATAGACTGTAGGAGAAGATACTAAAATAAGATGATAGCCCTGGTGAATCCATCTCAATCTTTGCATTTTTACTGCATTCTAAAAACTTAATGTTGCCATGAGAGGTGTGAGTCCACACTATGCTTTACGTTTTAGACTTCATTCCACCTGGAGATACTTTCCCATTTGAGCTGCAGGATTTCTAAGTTTAATGCAATTGTCCTGATATGCCAAAAAGTCAAGGCAGCCATAGAATTAATTATGCTTTGGAGTAGCCTGAATAGTCATAGCCTGAGTTTCTGCCTCCTGGGAAGTCTTGTCGAGCTGCTTGTCAAGAAAGTGCCCAGAGTGAAGAACTGGTTTTGCTAAAGAGGCATCATACTGGTAAGTGCATGTGGCTCCGCTGAGCATATTTCCTGTCTGCTGTAGCAAGGAAGCTTGATCATCTCACCAGATGGCCACAAATCTTGAAACATTGAGTCAATTAACTGAAATCCCACCACCAGATGGCAGCTTTTGTGGCTATAGAACTAAGTAGCACAGAATGCTTTGGGGGCAATATTGTTCTTCTAAAATTGAATTAGGCAAATGTTGGCTCTTTAGAAATTTTAGGTATTTTAGGGTTTATTTTGACATCTGTGGTGGGTTGGGAGGGGCAGAGTAGGTGCTAAACTGAGGACAAGATTAGAGTGCAAGAAAGCTTTTAGAGAGTTCTGATGTTTGTCCACCTGAAGATAGCCAGGGCTGTGCTGACTTGTTGGGTAGTATCAGTTGCAGTGACTGGAAGTCAGTGTGCTTTAGAAAAATTTGGGGGTCTTGGTAGGGAGCTGGGCAGGAAGAATAGTTTCTGTGCTTAATGCACTGCAGGTAACACATCAGGAGACTAGCATGTTGTTAACATTTGACTGCTAGGCAAGCTTCAATTTAGAAGAAAAGAGCTGTAATTATTTCAGTAGCCTTTTAGTCCAGTTGGAGCTAGGTGAGCAGTATGGTACGATACCAGATAAAACCAGGATGTTATCACATAGTATTCGCATCCCCTCTGTTTATGAAAACCTGTAAATGGAAGGAGAATGGTTAGTATACTGGTATCCTTTCCTACTTGGAAGTACAGGGAGAGGAGGCTCTACTTTGGAATAGAAGTCCCATGACTAATTCCTATTTCAATGGCAACTTTCCCTGAGAAATCTTTGTCCTGTGTACATTTCTGCTTTCCAAGGAAGACATAGAACTTGGATAAGCTCAGTTACACAGCTTTCTTGCTTTACTTTCATTCTGATCTAACTAGTGCTGCTTCGCTTGTATGAATAATTAAAATTCTCCTTTTTCTGGAATCTGCAGCTTCATACTCTGAGATAGTGGGAACATATAGAAAGGAGTTATGGGTGATTGTTGAAATAAGGAGGGGAAAAAAAAATCAATAAGCCTCTGACAGATGTGGTTGAAAAATAGGTGTAATGTTTTACAAATTCTTGTATCGTACTGATATTTTTGGTAGTTGCTTTCCAATAGTGAATTAGAACAGATAGCGTCAGCTAGACTTCAGAAAAATGTCTTGATTTTCACAACCATCTGCTGTGCTGTAAAGTGCTTTCTCCAAGCTGCGTGCAGTCTTTTGCTTTGCCTCTGTCTCTGACTTAACTCTTGCTTCCTCTGCTTTGTCTCCCCAGGGCACAATTTACCAAATCAATCAGAATAGGATAAAAAGGTCAAATGTCTTCAAATATTTTTATTTTAAAAGGCAAAAAATGAAACTATAATAGAATCAGCTCACATGTGGAATTTTATTTATGTCATTTATTTTCTATATTGCAGCTCTAAGTGAGGTGGGTTACTTCTAAAGCAAAGATGATGAAACCAGACCTCAAGCTTTGGGGCACAGAAAGGAGAAAGCGATGGCTATGTATAGATCCTAGGTCTTTCTTTAGTAAGTAAAGAAGCCTGTATAATTGATTTCCATGACTCATGTGAGTACTTCATTTAGAAAGCAGAGAATGTTGTTTTCAGCTATGTAAATCTGTTTTCCTCTCATGGTGCCAAATGATTGTTAACAATTATACGGGGCTTTAGGAACTATGCTGGGCTTCAGTTTAATTTTGCTTCATTAGAAAAGGCTGCATTTGTGGAGATTTTGTTGTGGGTTTTTTTTGCTGGTACAGTTTGTTCGGTTGTTACGGTTTTTGGGTTTTGGGGTTTTTTCTGGGGTTTGGTGTTTTTTTTTTACTGTGGGAACTCTTGTAATTCTCAGAGAAATTACATTTTCAGTTATCACAGAATTGTTGAGGTAGGAAGGTACCTGCAGATCATCTAGTCCAACCTGTTCTCCAGCAGGGTCAGCTGCAGCAGGGTGTTCAGGACTGTCTGCTTAAGTTTTGAATACTTCAAAGAATGGATACTCTGGGAAACCTGCTTAAGCACTTTGACAGTAAAACAGAGGGATTTTAAGTGAAGTCTGGTGTATTGCAGTGTGTTCCCATTGTCTCTTTTCTTTTCACTGAGTATCACTGAGGACAGCCTGGTTGTGTCTTCTGCAGTCCTCAGCTGGCATTTGTGCAATAACACCCACCTTGGCCTTGACTTCAAGCTCAACAACCCCAGCTCTCTCAGCCTCTCCTCGTGCCAGATGCCTCAGGCCTTCGATTGCAATACAGAAGTTGCTTGTGTGCCATACTGACTTTGTCAATGAAATTTCATATGTGGTATTATTCCAGGAGAGCATCTTTGGGAGTTGGAATTCTGGGTTAATCTGGGCTATGTAGACGGTCAGGACACTTCAGAGAATATATTGCTTTTTAGGCAGGTTGTTAAACCTGTAGAATAGAGAAGGATGAGAATAAATCCTATTTGCAAGAAATAAAGGCAGGGCAAGCATTCCAGACCTGCAACCAGTGAATGTGTTTTCCCAAGTTTAAGTACTGGTGAAAGGTAACTACAGAAATCTGTGGGGAAAAGAAGGAGACATAAAGACCTTGATCTTCCAAAAGCAAGCACCAAATCTTGCAAGCTGCTGAAGGAAGGAGTTCTTTTCTGTGACTCCTACATTGTTTATACATTTCATTGATTTCCTTCTGTAGCCTTCTGGGTCTCAGGTTATTAATGACAATAGATATGCAAAACTTTGCTAATTACTTAAAACTTTTTTCCTGACTCTGGTAGAATTTGAAGTAAAGTAAAAAAGAAAAACATTTTTCAGGATTGATGGATTTAATTTTCCATTATATGACTCTAGAGACAGAAGCCTTTATATTAAGTTGTAAATCTTTGCAGGTTGAGTTTGTTTAAATAAGGCATAATTTCATATTTCATATCTGAGAAAACCATTATTTATGAAACTTAAGAATGTGTTTTTGTAGGTGATTTAGATGAACTATTTTCTTGTGTTTATGATTACCATCAAAAGATGAAAAGAATTTCTTGGAGTACACAAAAATATCCTTACTTGTCTGACTTCTGAAAATAATGCAGATGTGCTTATTAATACTATTTTGAAGTGTAGTACCCATATGCTAATATATTCTGAAATTAGTGGAATTAATGTCATTTTCTTATGTATTCGAAGCCAAGATGGTTTAAGGTGTTATTTTTTGTTGTTGTTAGCATTTTGCTTGTAATTAGTCTGTGTAAGTTAAATGATAAAGTCAGGAGTTGACAAGGCAAAGTGACTAGGAACAAACCTTAATACTTAATTTTGTGTATCACGCTGGATTATGTTAACCTGAGGCTGGTTTGTTGCTCAGGTTTAACTTGACTTTTGCCCCCAGTATATCTGGTTTCATTCAGGTTGTTTTATTCTTGTTTCAGGGGAACACTAGAAACAAAGGAAATTAATGAGAACATGGATTTTAAAAACATGGTTTAAAATCAGTAGTTCACACTTTGAGAAGTTCATTAAGCACATAAAAGGAAAGGACAGCAGTGTATATTTTCCTTAATGTTATTTTTAAGACTTCAGATGATTAGTACTTGTGTTAGCTTTAAGTTGGTGACACTGCTGTATCGTTCTCTATTGCATCAGGGTACTTTTTTTCTAATTTTATATCAAATCAAATGAAACCATTTCTCTTTAAGTCCCATGTGAATGCTTACTGATTGTTTAGCGCAAGATAGATTGAAAAGTACAACAGGTTTAAGTGCAATTGATGTTTCTATCCACATAAATCTTGAACTCAACTCCTATGAGGTAAACTAAGAGTATTTTAAACTGCAAATAAATGGATTCCCTCACTTGCTTTAAGCTGGTTATCTCTTCAATTTCTTTAAAGTATTATTCATAGTAATCTATTTTGAGAAGTTCTCTTCTCCACTAAGCATTTGGTAGGAACACATGGGTGGTTTTTTGTCTCCGAGTGGACATAACAAGGCATTATGTTACTGATTCGTACCTTTTTTCTGTAGAAATGGAGTAGCATGGCTCATAATGCCAGTTTTATGTTTTCTCCACATTTCAAAACATCAACATTATTTTTGTATGCAAAATATATTATAAATCATCTTTAGCAGGATAGAATCCAAACTAAATTTACTGTGTAGGTCATTAAAATTGTGGTGGTGGAGGGTAGTAAAGGGGTGGATACTTTAACAGAAAGAGCCACTTTATTTGGGCCATAAGCACAAGGTGATGAGGCTATTTTTCAGAGGGGTCTTCTTCTGTCTAGAAACACACTAAGTTGGCAAAAATAAAGAGAATTAATGAGCATCTCATTTCTAATAAATTTGAAAGGCAGTAAAGGCAAGCAAAAAGGAAAAGTCTATTTGGTATGATTGGAGAAAGCAAGCCTGCTCATTTTTTATTTTCCGATCTGTGTACTGATGTTTAAAGGAACTTACTAAATTTTTACCACTGCGGGGAAAAAAAAATATCTACCTCATTAGAGGCAGAGATAAACTTATAATGATGATGAGTTTGTAGAGGAATGACTCCAGTCAGAGTTGATAAATGAAGATTTATATTCCATGCACAGTGGGATAAACACGTTTCACTGCAGGGCTTGTCTGACTTTTGAATAATCAATTTATATATAAGTTCAGTTATTTAGTTGTGCAGTTATAAGGGGCGAAATACCAGTAAATAGCAACAGTGTGAAAATATCAAGGATGGCAGTATGTTGTTTAGAATAGTGTGGAACAAAGGGAGTGAAGAAATGTCTGAGCTAACCTTGGATTAGCTAACTCAGTTACTCCTATTAAAATAATTGCTGCATCATGCAATACAACTGGCTGCCAAACTCTACCAAAAAGCTCAGTAACTTCATGGGCAGTAATCTCTGTTGAGCTGTATGCTACTGTGCAATGATAGAAACTATAGTTCAATAAATTAGTATAATGTTGTTTAGCAAAATCTTCTGTTTCTGAGATGTTTATAGAAGTGGCTTGTCACTGTGGTTATCCTGACAGTGAAGGATAACCAATTAATGGTACTAGTGCTATCTCCTTCACATGTTGGAGACTGGATCAGATGCAGAACTGTCTAGGTTTCAGAATGCTATTTGGGATGCTGGGCCCAACAGCCAGTCCCTGAAAGTTTCTCTGGTTTGCTGAGAACTTATATCCCATTCTGCCCAGGTGTAAAACTTGGGGTGGGGGATGGGGAGGAGAGGTGTAGGAGGGACCAGGTACTGTCCAGTGCCTCCTGTTTCTTTCCAGATTGATCTGGAGAGTCTTGCCTCTGCACCTCTTTGAGCATTAAGACCCTAATGAAGGAGGAACATTAGCAGTAGTCTTGAACCTGAACTGGTAAATGTACACGTCTAACTAACATACCTGTGCTGGCCTCAGCATGCGTATGGTTTAGCTGATAATCCACAGTGTCTGCATTCACCATCCAGCCTTGAGAAATCATTCAGACATGGCTTTCCACCCTTTTTACTGTTCTGTGCTCCAAATTACAAGGAGCCTTTATAACCTGTTTCTGGAAAGAAAGTGATACCCTGCATGAAACTGGATGGGGAATGCCAACCTTTGCTTTATTGTTACTTGGCATATTAATATTTCAGAAATTAATTTTTTAAAAGGAAATTAGAATATCTCAATTTTCCTTATAACTACTGCTTAATGCATGTTTAATGTAGCTTAATGTAGCTTAAAAAAGTCTCAACATCATTTTTTCTCTGATGAAAAAAATGCTGAATGAATGAGCAAGCTTGACAGTGCAGTATTTCTGTATTCTGCAGAAAATGACAGAGGCGTATTTATTTCATTACCTGTATGGCTTTGAAGCTTACATTTCCTACCACCATTATTGCATTGGTTTTGATAATTTCCCCTCACAAAGTTCCAGCTGAGGGGAAGGCTGAGCTGATCCTCCTGTGCCGCTTTTGGGAGCAGTGAAGCTGGGAGGTGACTGGCTGAAGGTCACACCGGAAGAAGGCAGGGTGGCTCCTGGAGCACAGCTGCGGAGCAGACATCCTTTGCTTTCTTTCCCATAAAGGCTTTAGTCTTTAGTAATTATTTCCTTTGAAATAAGAATGAATAAGATCAGAATGACCTGTTCTGCTCTTTTTGTGTGAATGTGATGAGAAAAATTTGGTAGCGCTGTCTAGAAGCAGTCCGAGCTGTGCTGCTTTTCTTTCACCTGAATTCAGAAGAGAATGATCAGAAACATGTCGCTGAGTTCAGTTGATTTGTGATTAGGAATTCAAGAGAAGCAAATGCATTCCTCAAATTGCATAGGGACATCTTGTCAGAGACTAATTCTAATCTACAAAATTATCCTAAATGGGACATAATGACTTTCCTGATTATTGCCCTCAGCTGCCATTATTTTAAAAACGGAATAAAGCAAGAACCCTGTATATATGGCCAGTATTTTCTGGCAACAAGCATGTCACATCAGTGTGACATGTTGGAATTGCCATTATTTAGTAATATTCCAGTTCTCCAAGTTTTCTTTTTTTGTTGAATTTAGCAGGTGGTGGCAGAGCATGGGTGACTTTTTGTGCAACTGCCTGCTTCTTTTAAAAAAAGTACTGAAAAGAGACGTAAACTGTCAATGAAAATATAGCAGGTCTTTTTCTGAATGCTGTTCTCTTCAATGCATAATTATTTTTCTTGCTTCCCATTTATTTGCTTGAATTTAAGCGCTTTATATACTTTACTGTAAGAGAGTTTGGCATTTTGTAGAGCTGAACTGCCAGGAAGGACTTAATCCTCCCAGTGATGTTAACCTGAATGTAAATATTGACACAATTCTTGGGAGCTCCCTTGTCTCAGATAAAGTTTCTGTTTCTGCCACTCTTCTGGTGGAAAATGCAGGAAAGACAGCAAATTAAAATGTCCTGGCTATACTACTTTCTGCCCATGTGTAACCATGAAATACCATGTTTTATATTTCTGTGTGTTAACACGTAGCTGGTAGTAAGAATTGTGTCAGCCAGAGAGCTGCTTTGCATGTCAGGCAAGTATTAAAATGATGTAGAATAATATAAATTTGCCCCTGTTTGCTGTGTATCACAGCAAATTTTGGGTAGCCTACTTGGAGGTAATGTAATAAAATTAAGTTTTATAATATTAGATTCAGAAATAAATACCGTGCTTCATCTCTGCTATAAATTTTTGCAACCCCCTCCCCACCGTTGCCAGAAATGTTTTCTATTAACAGTATTTAGTACTTAGTCATTCTTATTCTTAAACTAAGGCATACATTTCTTCCAAATAATGCATAGCTTGTGTTCATCAGCATCCTTCCAACTATTTCAGTGCTTTTGGTGTTAATCCAGACTTGCTAAGTAAATTAATTATTTTTTTAAAATGCAAGCTTAACAAACAAACAGTATCCTGGTTATTTTTTAGCATCATGAAATCCTTGGGCTTTGGCGTGGTTGGAATTTTTATCCTGTATGCAAAATAACTGCATTCAAGTTATGTTACAAAACTTGGTGTCGTGTAAACAAACTTTCCACAATTGATGGGTAGTACTAAAGTATCAAAAGATTCTTGAACAGATCTGCAAAAAATGGAGCTTGAGCTGAATTCATACCGTGAAATTGTGTTCCTATTTACAGTTAATAAATTGACGTTTCTAGTTATGCATTGGAAAAGTTTCCATTCCCAACAAATAAAGAATGATGTCACTGCACTGATGGGTTGGGTATTGCCAGTAGGCAAATGGAGTTTCTTGAAGTTAATGCACATCCTGTAGTCTGAAGCATACTCACCCAAACCCTACTCAATTACAAATCTGTTGGCTGGTGAAACTTAATAAACATTCACTAGTAACTTGTAGACAAAAATGTTTGATTCACTAATACTTCAGAATGATTTGGGTTCTTTTAACTCACAAGCAAGAAGCTAGAAGGCTTCAGGTCAAGATTTCATAGTGGAATAAAGAGGGGAGTTTTTTCCATACATTTTTTACAATATGTCTAGTTGTCTGCTTGGAAGAAAATTATTCTAGGCAAGACTTGTTACTAAATCTTTCTGTATACTGGGGCAACTTTAAAGATTTGCAGTTTTTCAGTTGCAAATTTAAATATTTCCATAAAGTGGTTTGCTTGAATGTTACCACCATTCATTTTCTGGGTTCTAAATTACCCTTAATATGCTAAGGAAGAGTTCTTTTGGAAAACATTTCTCTATTTGAACTTTGATAGGCAATTACATTGCATGTCAAATTGTTCCTATCTATAAAATGTGATGTGTGCTGATCATATAAAATACAGTAGCAGAGGCATGTTTATTTCCTGACATAAAGTGAGAGGGCATCATTTGTGTAGACCATCTGTTAGTAGTTAAGGATATTTTAACTGGCCCCTCCAGAGTGGCTTCAATTATTCTTTCCAAATCAGGTATAAAAACAGGTTAAAAAAAATTTTTTTTTTAATTACTTTGAATTTTTTTTTTTAATTTTTTACTTTGAATTTTTTTTTTTTACTTTTGAATTTTTTTTTTTAATTACCCCCTGAATTACTGAGGGGTTTTGAGCGCCTGGCAGAGGCGCTCTGTCTCCATGAAGAAACATTGGCTTGATGTGGCCTTGAGCTGTTAAGGAAAGGAGTCTGTGAGAAAGGTTATTTTCTATAGATATTATTACTAGACAACCATCTGAGTTCTNTTTACAAAAATTTTTAAAATTTGCCAAAAAAAAAAAAAAAAAAAAAAAAGGAAACATAAAATTTTGCGGAAACTTGAGAGGTGTTTTTGAGTCTGCAAGGACTGGAAATCTTGCATGACTTTTCCATGATAAGCAAAGGATCCATTGTACTTCTAGCTTGGGTTTGAAAAAGAGAAATTAATTTCTCTGAGTATTTTTGTCTCTATTTTGGAGTTGGGAAATACCCCATGAAACAAAATGAAAAACATTTGTAAGTTCTTGAGAGAAATCCAGGACCGTTGCTTTCATTAAGTAGCTGGAAGCCAAAGACTTCAATGTTGAAATTGCCTTGCTTATTGTTGTAATTGCCATCTTTAATAAATAGCCAATTGAAGGTGAGGTAGGTTCTGACCGAATACCATGATAACATCTATGAATTGTTTATCTTTTAGTCCTTTCTTTATTGAATGTGCACATAGTGTTTTCCTAAGTCCATTCCCTGAAAGATGATTTGAAGAAGAGTTGTGAAGGACTTTAATATAGATGGTATCTTGGGCAGATACAATGTAAAGCAAAGGTCTCATTTTAATTTGTTCTTCAAGTATCGAGTGTGGCTTTCATGTGTTCCTTAGGTGAATGAGACTTTGAATGTGGTATGAAATCACTTTCCATTTATTCAAAAGCTTTCTCATAGCTAATGAATGCCATACATAATGAAAGACTATATTCATTTATCATCCATAGTAAATCATATATCACACAGCAGAGGTATATTGTGGAAAAATCTAATCAAAGCTTTTCAGTTTTTCTGATTGGCTAAATCTGAAGTAGCAGAGAAGTGATTGCTCAGTTAGTTGGTTAAACATTACATTTATTAGATGATATTCAAAGACAGTTTCTGATGCTTTTGTGGTTTACAGATTTGTTACAGGTTTGTTGTTAAGGAGGAGGGATTTTTTTTTTTAGTTTTTTTTTTTTTTAATGGTGTAACATGAACTAGGAAAGTCTGTGTTCATCTTCCAGTTGAGTTAAATTTGAAAACTAAAGCATCAGGACAGGGGCAGTATTATTGCATTTTACCACACTTGGGGCTGGTCAAAACGTTGCCATGCAATGAACTTGCATTGAACTACTAGAATGAACAGACTGTGGCAACTTGGTCCTGCTACAGGTCAGCACTAAAATCTTCCTTCAAAAAGCAAGAGAATTTAGAAATTGCGGAATTTAAGTGCAGTCCCAGAGTTGCTTCCAAAATGTCCTGTTAACCATTTGCCCACCTCTGCTGAACTTGATCTGGCATTTCCAGATTTTATTGGCACTGAGGACTCAATTTGTGCAGCAACTGTGAGTTTCCTTATTTGAGCAATAATATAAAGTAACATTTCAAAAATTGTATTCTTCAAATGAAAAATCCTCATTAAACCTATTCAAATTTCTGTCTTTTCAAAAAGATTTTTTTCACATACTGATACTTGACTAGTATATTTTTAATGATCAAGAATTATACAATGAAAAAATTGCATTGCCTGTTCAGTGCTACCTGAGAGAGTTGTAAAGTACTGTAAGCAGTAGTAGCTGGAATTAGTAGTGCATACAAGCTTTTGAATAAAAGTTACAGCTTGTTGACCTTATAACATTGGGCTTTACTAGAGTGCACCTGTGAAAAATTGAGCTGGTACTAAGCATGATTTTCTAATTGATATAGGCAAGGATGAGTCTCCTGGGACCATGATTTTGAAAGATTTAGCATAAAGTGAGCATGGCCTTGTCCTTGTCAACATCAACTGCATTATTGATTACTTTTTCCAGCCTTCACCCAAATCCAGTTTTATTATGAAAAATAGAAATTAAAGTGCTCCTCAATATACTGCTCTACTGAAATTTTGGGGGTTTCTATAATTTTGTTTAATTAGTCTTAATTTCAGAAGGCGGTATCATATCTTTGCTCTTTTCATCTTCCTTGTCCATTGGACTATGTCAAGAGCTAAACATTTGGCAGTACTTCAGAAGGATTCTTAGATTTCTTCTATGGATGGGCTATTTTTGGCATGTATGTGCTGGTCAGTCTTGGCCCCTCTGTTCATTTTTGGTGACTGCTTCTGCCCAGTTCTGTCTGCGGTGTATTTGTACTTCTAGCCATGTTTTTTGCAGCAGATTTCATTTTTGTTCGTTACTGAACAAACCAGATGATCATTGTGATGTCTGTTCTCTAGTCATCCCAAAATGCTCAGGTTTGGTAGTTTTACTTAAGGACTTACAGTCTTACTTAAGGACTATTATCCAGCTGCAAGGAAACAGAAGACTTCAAAACTAGAAAATTTGTTGTTAAAATATATCATGGAAAATGAACCATAGACTAAAGGAGACGATATCATCTCTTGAAATCATAGCATTCATCCTAGCTTAATCACAAGTAAAAGGTTTTGGTGTGCTTTTTTTTTTTTTTTTTTCTTTGAAAGAAACAAGACTTGGCATGCACAATAGATGGAGGAGCAGCCCAGAGATGGCGACTTACATCAGTTAGCTTAACTAAAGTTAAGCATCTCTCTGTTTCATATGGTTTTAAATAAATATATTGATTTTGATTGGACAAGCAGCATAAGTAGCTCTGTCTGGGTTCCAGGGACTTCTACATACGTGATTATACACCACTCACAACTGAATACAGTTAGAAACATGACTGTATTCTAGCTATCTGTTGCTGGCTTCTAACTCTTCAAATTCTCACATGCTTGCTACAATAAAAAACAAAATGGAACACCTTTCTTTGACCTTGCATTAGTTGAAACTAAATTAAACTCAATTGCTAAGTTGCTATTTCAAATTGTTCTGCCTAAGGCTCGTATCCAGATATATATATTATGGAAACAAAGGGAAAAACAGTATCTTAAGGATTTCGTTATCCTCAATGGGTCAAAATAATGCTTATCCCCTGAAAAGCCTAAAGCCATTGTATTAGTGTGAAATCTTAACCCCCTGCATATGGGTATGCCACAAGTAGATTTGACACCAAGTAACTATCAATACTAAAATAAATGTATATCTTGGGATACAAATCCTAACCTGAGTTTTAAGTGAGTACAGTATTACAGAACCACTGTGTAACAATTTTGCATGGGCTATGTGCATTGATTAAGTATATATGGATGGGCTATTTTTTTTTTTTAAAGAACACCTTAAAAAAAAATAATAATAATATTAAAAAAAAAAAAAAAAAACAAAAACATTTAGGGGAGACAAAAATGTTACAAATTTAGTTGTTGCCATGGGTCTGGATGGCTTAACAGCCTTAGTAACACCTCTTATTAATTTTTATTTCTCTTCTGACCTACCTTTTATGAAAGAAAAAGATGGAAAACCATCCAGACCAAGAGAGGAATGACATTTCCTCAGTTCCAGCATAATTATGGATTAGGTATTTAAATCAAATCCACACAACTTTTTCTCAATGCTAAAAGCTTCATTTAGCTCAACTGTTCCTACAGAGGATTTAGAGAATTCAGATTTCAGTGAAGTATCCCCATTTATTTTTTTCAAGGCTAAAGGAGCCTGAAACATTGGAGTCAACAAATTATTTGTAAGTTGTATTTTCTACGTCTGAGCAGTGACTCAGGGGTTTGTATCTGTGACCTTTAATCTCTATGCCATTTGCACCAGGAGCATAATAGCAATGCCCTGTTTGAGAGGTGCACTAGCAATTTAAATGCTGGAAAAATATAGTGAATTACACCAACAATAAGTATGATTTTTAAAAAGTCTGATTCAATTTCTCTATTGATGTTAGAATGTTTCAGCTAGCCTGCTTTTAGGGCAAATGACACAGAAAAAAAACTTTTTTTACCCCTCTTTGGCTGCCTTTTCAATATAATTTCCTTTGTGGTTACTTGCTCCACTTATTTTAACAGCTACAATGTTTTAAAAGAAAATTGACAGAGAAGTGATTTTTTTTTTCCTTCCCTAAAGTCGATATTGTCCATTTTGTAAGAATTGTGCTACTTCTTTACATAATAGTCAACCTTATTTCTTTAAGAAAAGAAAAATACAGATACATATCTTATTTTCATCTCCTAATAGATTGCAATGTCTTCAAAAAATAAAATATGTTCAAACCCTGATAGGAAACCTTTATTACACAGTTGCCTCTCTGTTTTGGAAATTATTTGAGAAAAGAAAGAAAAGGAGGAGGAGGGGAGTGTTTCCTGGGTAAATGTTCTGGCCTTCCCAGCTGAAAGGATTCATGTTCAAGAAATAGTGTGTATTTACCCAACTTCTTACTGGTTCCTCAGTTTTCTTGTCTAGTACTGTGTATTCATTTTAATTTGAATTAGTTGATTTCATGTGTTCATACTGACTATAGTTTAATTTTAGTAGGTTATATCTTGTGTATTACACAGACTGTGGGGGCTAGAAATTTATACAAGAAGTGCCCACAAGTCTGCTGGTATAGAGGTACCACATATCGTATTGCTCCAGTCAAAAATCCACAGCATTTTTAAGTAAAGACCCACCTAATATAAGCATACCTTTTAATGACTTCATTTTACTCTTTTCTGCAGAAAAGGTAAAATTTTTGCTTCTTGGTGCTAGAAGCCTCTGACTCTTTGTATTTAAGGTTACTAAGGGTTGTCAGAAATCCACATGTGGATTTCTGGAGCTTTTTCTCCTTTGCTTACTGATGTTGTCTGTAAATACTATTGAAATTGTTTTACTGTAGTGATAGAATGTAGTAGAGGCTACTGGATTTTTGTGGTCATATATCTCTTAGCTGACTGCATTATGGGTTTTAAAAAAAATTACCACAACCAAGACCTGAAGGCTGTGTTAGGTAGTGAATCCTCACAGAAGATCTCTCTGGTGTGTTTTCTAAGTCTGATTACAAAATACCTACAGTTTGTCAGCTTTGGACAAGGAAGACGAATAGAGCTTGCCAGTAAGAAGCATATTGTTAGAAGTGATTCTCTGTAATAGGTTGGACTGTGGTGAGGTAGATGTGCTATACCACTCATCGAAACAACTGAGGAAAAACTGCGAGTTTTTTTTCATCTAGCTTTAAAGTGCAGTGTTTCATTTCAGAAAGAGATTGAGTTTTATTCAGTTATATATGTTGGAGTGTTAAGTTGATCAAGGGAGGCATTAATGAAGGGCAGTTTCCCCTGTTGCTTTTGTAACTGTTTTTGTATTAGGGGCTGTCTCCCTTCCTCCCACTCCTTTTCCCGTCTGTGCCCACTGCCCATGTGCTTACAGCCCACAGACCACACGCACTCTGAGTTTCTCCAGCCCAACGCCCACGGTCACTGTCACAATTAAGAAAAGCCTTTTCCTTTAACAGTTTGCTCATAGTTGTTGCACCATCCTTTTAGGAAACAATATTGGAAAAGATTTATCAGCTTGAAAAAGTCTTTCTGTTGTGAAACTACAGAAACGGATTTGCAAAGAGAAAAATGTCATCTCTGATGGCACTGCTCGATATATGCCTTGCCTTCTAAGCCTGCAATTTCTGGAAAAGTCTCCAATAACTATTGGCTGATGTGCAAATAAAATATATGGGTTTATGTCTCACTGCAGGCTCTGTTGGGTGTAAACAATTACCTGATAACTGTAGTAACTGTCCAAGGCTCAACACATGACTTTCACTCACGCATGATTTAGAGCTCTGTTGGAAACGTTTTCATTGTCTTTTTTCCCCCTTAATCTATTTTGAGATCAAATTGAATGTCTCTGATTTTTTTTTTTTCAAGTAAATACAAGAGCAGTCGTTCCTAAAACATAATAATCAAGCGATCAGGACACTTCTGTGATGTAACAAACTAGGCACAAGTCTTTAATGCTTCATTTTCACACCAAAAACTGTATGTGAATCTCTTACTTTTCAGGTGAGTGCCTAACCAGCAAAATATTGATTTTTATGAAGGGTTCATTTTCTGTCTGGCTTTGATCATGGCATCCACCGAGAAAAAATTTAAATTGTGACTCGGTGTTGAATCTAGGAAGTGTGTCTTCTGCTTATAGTGTCATGCTGCATGATAAGACCTCCTGTCTGACCCTCGTGGTTAAGGTTAAATTCTTCTTCCCTTGTGAATAAAATCTTCACCTGGCAACTGTTACGATAATAAATACAAATTTCCATTGATTTCAGTTAAGGCCATTCTAGTTGCAAGCAGAGAAGTCTATAGTTAGCTTACCTGCAGAGCGGAGGAATAGAGGAATTATTTTTTATTATTTGCGGTAGATTTCAAGTTATATTGAGGGACAGCCCCATGTCCTATACGGTGACATGGCTTGCTACTGTATATTTATTGCATAACTGGCTGTCTAAACTAGGGTCAAGTGTATTGTGTTTGCTGTGTGAAAATAAATACTTGATCATAATTTTTAGACCATTTAAATTTATTTTTTTTTATCATGATCTTTGATTTCTCCTTTAGAGAATAAATAAGACATGTGGTATGTACTCTTATTGGCATCTGACAGGCTGCAGTAGTGTTATGAGAAAATAATTTGTAACTGATCCAGTGAAATTATGAGGTGGGTCATTCTAATTAGTAGTGGGTTTGAGCTTGTCATTTTGCAAGAAACTGAAGGAAGCGTGTTGGTCTGGGCACATTTCAAAATTAACTTTCATTTTTCATATTTACTATTAATTCCATCTTTCAAATTGGATTACTCCTGTTTATAATGGTACAATCAGATTATAGCTTTATGTAAATTCATCTTTTGGGCACTGCACTATTAAGACATTTCTGTTCAATGTTGCAAATCCCTTTTTGGTCTAGGATATGTTTATTTTCCTGATGTATAATATTAGAGGTTTGTCTTCTGGCATAGTCAGAACTGAATCAGAACTAAGGTTCCAAATGCCATTTTGAAAATTTCCATTTTGAAGGAGTTCATATATCGTATGGCTGCAAAATTCTGGACTTTGTGCATAAAATCTATTTGTGATCCAATATGATCACCACATCTAAGGAAGAAAAAGAATTATTCTCATTTCAAGCAGATGGGCACAATCATAGGGAAAGAGGAAAAAGATGGGGGTTCACAGCATTATCGTTTTTCATAGCCTCTGCAGTCTTCTGGTACTGCTCTCTCTCCTGCCTTCTCTGCATTACCGTCCCTTGAGAACTAAATTATTGCAGTTTTATACAGATATGGAGCTTTATATAGAAGTGTTTGGAGTAAATGTGAGCTGTGATGGTAATGGCTTCTTGGCCATAAGCTTTATATGTTTTTCCCTAACTCTTCTAAGTAGGTTCTTTGTAATACCTTCCCTTTTCCCCTGCTGGTTTTAGATATATTTTATTCTTTGGCTTTGCCAAATATGTAATTTGCTGCCTCCCATCCCCCGTCACTTTAGTTTTTACTACTGTATCCCATCTGAAATCTAGGGATTTGGAGTGTTGTGTTATTCCTACGTGTGCGGTCATCTATTTGAAATCTCCCTTATCTCCCTATGGTTTGAATACACAAGAAACAATTTGGGGAAACATCCACAGAAAATGTTTGTGGTCTCTAGAATATACATGTATTAATACTATTAAATACTAAAAATGGGGATAAAAGGATTGAATAAACACTCATACTCTGCTTACCTGCTTACTTATTAATACTTAAGCATAAATATGGTCAAGTAGAAAGAAAAACTGTTTACTAGGAATGAGAAAAGTGTTTCTATGTGTATGTATTCACATGCAGGACATTGTGGGTGATTTTGCAAAGCGCAACACACAATGCAGTTTGTCTTTGGTGATCTAAAAAAATAATCTAGAAGAAGGACATAGCCAATGAAAGATGTGAAGAACACATGATAAAATAATCTTAGCTAAATTTAGCAGATACCATTTTACTCTTTGCAAGTGTTTTAGCAGCTGTAGATTAGCTTTACCTTTGATTCTCTTTTCATGTCATTTAATCAGAAGGATTGAATTAATTCCATTCGTATATTTTGGTTGATATTTTTGGTCTTTAGCCTAAACAGATACAATTATTTTGATGAAATCTGAATGCAAAATAGTGAATTCTTTGTTCATGTTTACTTTGCAAGGGGGCTATAATTAACTCTATTTATTAGAGCCCTTCACCATGATCTGCACTTAAGCATGTGCCCAAGCCTGCTCAGTGCAGCGCTTCAGCAGAATACAGATTTCTGGTGCCGGAACAGAGCTTAGACTGCCCTTTCTGGCCCTTGCTGTGGGAGTCCCACATGCAGATCAGACCTTTCACTTCACTATGAGTAATATCTTATCCTAGTTTCATTTTCTTTTCTTTTCTTTTAAAGGCCTATCTAAAAAACATTTGCGTGTCACATCATCAGATGATTATTTCTAAAACAGCATTTATCAAGATTTCTTTGATTATTCACAGAGTTTTTAATACATCGATAAATTTGAATGTGATCGTTCACGCTGCAGGTGGCAATATTGAATGACAGCAGTTGGACTTTCCTGAACTTCTGTATGTGACCCCACAGTGTTGTCGCAATAGGGTTGCATCAGGCTGGGATTTTTTTGCCTTAGAGATGTGATGCCAATTAGCAGGATGTATGCATGTCAGGCATTGCGGGCACAATTACCACATCTGTCCACTTAAGATGGATGGCAGATGCTTTATCAAAGATTATAGAATGCCATAAGACCATCAGCTTTTATCATATTGTAACATGATAAATGTCAAATCTATATTCTACAACATTTCTTTCACTAGACATAATTACAAAAGTTTAAACTTTGGTCTAATATTAGCAAAGCTATTACTCAGTGTCTTATGGATTTCAAAAATAATTTGTTAATGGAACTAGGAGACTTTTTATCTTTGCTAAAAAAGTTAGTATAACTAAAAAAACCCAAGCTCTGTATTCTCATAGTAGTTGTTATCTTAGTATAAGGTTACGTTATTACGTTAATAGACTATATTTATTCTTTGAGGTATCAGCCACCTCTGTGTTAAATTGGGAAAGTAGCAAAAATAAATTTATCCTGTGGCATGTTCATCGAAGTGTACAGGTAAGTGAAAATGTTGCTTTAGACTCATCCAGGTCAGTCAGGCAGTTGATTACTCTATGCTCCAGTTTCACAGTGATGGAGAGAAGTAGCAGTATATGTCTGATATAGTCGGGATAAAAATAATAGTTTGATATGATAGGCAATGCATTTTTAAGAGCAGAAATCCATCCCCATCATTATCTCCGGATTGCATAGCATAGCTGTGGCAGCGTGCAATTCAGTCAGGGAATGCTGAGTTTTACAAGGGAGAAGTTGTAAATCTGAGTGACTCTGTGATATATGCTGTTCCAACCCATTGCTCTTACAAAGT
The DNA here is from genome assembly GCA_013400555.1 of Jacana jacana. Taxonomy (NCBI): domain Eukaryota; kingdom Metazoa; phylum Chordata; class Aves; order Charadriiformes; family Jacanidae; genus Jacana; species Jacana jacana. The sequence continues at coordinate 15,286 of VZTM01041538.1, read as the reverse complement.
CAGGAAAGACAGACATGGAAACACATCTAATTTAGAGTCCTTTACTGGGGTGATATTTTACCAGTTACAGGAGTCTATCATCAGATTGGTTTTGAGGCCACCAACTTTATCAGCATCTGCCATATTTGCAACTGATAAAATGTAATCTTTGTGAAAACTATTAAATGGAAGGTGAAAATATCCATGGAACCTTTTGGCATTTTGGGGAGATACAAAAAATATTTTCTTAAAGATTGGTATTTGATTCAGACCACCACACAGTTGGTAGGATAGCAATAGAGACCCCCAAATCTACCCTAGCACCTAACTAGCAAAATCTGTCTCCTTCAGTTCTGAACAATTAGTTACCCGGACCATCGGAAGGGGAATTAATGATGCAGACTCTGTTTCGCTGCTGTTATATGAGGAATACAGTGGTAGGGAAAGGAAAGCAGTAGAGCTTCTGGCTCAGATGTGCCCAATTGGCCGTCAGAGAGGGAGGGAAGGGGCTGCTCCCACTGGCCTGAGGGTGTTTGTAGCTCTGCCTGGCTCTGGCCCATGGGCATTCAAGAATGCTGGTGAACACTCCGTACAGCTCTTCCAGGAGTCACCACTCTCTAATTCTTTATTCTGACACATGGCATCAAAGTGTTCAGTTGTGGAATTAAGCTGTGTGATGAGTGCTTCTGCGACTTGCAGACCAACAGTTTAGCACAGAAGGTTTTAAGGGTTATAGTAACTGAGCCAGATAAAAATGTGTGTCAAAAAGTTAATAGGAAATGCTAATGCAAAGACAAAAATGTCCGACTCATGTAGGTTGTTCTTAAGCTTTGAAATGAGATCTATCAGCTCAGCAGAAGACTGTGAAGAAGTGTTTCCATTTGATGTGAGGTAACTTCTGGTATTTCATAATCGGAGGGAAAAAATGCATTGAGCACTGTCTGAGTACATGGACGCTTCTTCAGTTTTCCTGACTAGTGGAAAACTTTAATTTAGTATTCTGCATTTAAGAAAAAAAAATAAAAAAAATAAAAAAAAAAAAAAAGGCAAACTGATAACTTGTGACCACTTGTAAAGGATCTGAATTCAGGTTTTCCCAGTCAGTCATTTTATATAAACGAGTGCCAGTAGGAAGCTGATCTCCAAAGCAGGACTCAGTATCCTCCACAGAGAAAGGCCAAAAGGGACGTTTTGAAATATATATATTTTTTTTTTAATCTTCTTCTTACAATATTTTTTTTACTGCTTTTTAGGGTCTGATGGCAATTCTTATAATTTTCCTATTTATTCACAAATGCGCTTTGTAACCCCTGCATCAAGGCTGGTGAGGTGTACTTCTCACTGAAGCATTACTTTGTTAACCCAAAAGCATTTTAAAAGGCAACTTTTTGAGGAAACCTTAGTTGAAACACTGTGATGGAGCAGATAACTTCTCTTCTTGACATTATCACATAATTCAAGCTGCAGTTGTCAATCCTAATGAAGCTGATGACACTGATTTGAGCATGTTGTTTATAGGATGTGCAAGAGCGTTGGGAGATATGGAATCCCTGTTGCTATCATTTATAATTAAAGTGTCCATCACTTTTCTCTGAAAAAACTGCTTGGTGAATAAATAATTAAAGGCCTGATTCTGATACACTTAGTTGAAATTAGAGAGAGAGAGAGAGAGACTTGTTGGAACAGTCCAAGTGCAATAAATGGAATTTCTTCAAAGCAAAGTTCCAAGATAGACAGTAGTATTAGAATCTCAGTTAAAGCCAGTACACATTTGTTAAGGCAGTAGGGATATTCTGGTTTATGTTTATGTTGTGTTTTAAATCTAATTCCACAGACATCTAAGCCTCTCCACTCACAAACAATGCCTGACATTGTCTATCATGCCTAAACATGTTATCTTTTAAGCACAGTAGAAACTAGTCTTAAAATGAATGGCTAGATAAGTGTTCCCTGCTTATTCAAACAGCCAGAGATAAACAAGTTGTTAATGTGATGGCTTATACGATACAGAAGCTTTATAAAGCTTTCTGTCACCTGAGTTTATTTTATTACAAATATGTCTAATTTATCAAGGATTTTTGTTTGTTTCACTGAGTTGATATTTAAAAGAAGAGTTATGCTTAAATGATATTTCTTTTCGTAGTTTCTAAAACAATTGAAAAGGATTGAGGGGAGTTCTTTTGAAATGCAAACAATTTTCTGTGTTTCCATTGTGTTTCAGTAATAACCTTGCTTCCTTAATGGTTGAAATAACTGTAAATAAGAAAAGGGCCTCACAGTGTTGGTAGGGAGAATGTCAGTTGATTTTGCTGCCTTGAAATTAACCTTTTACTATCGCATGCATATGTTTGTCATTTATCCCCTTTTTCTCAGGTGCAAAGAGGGCTACCAAGGAGTCCGCTGTGACCAATTTTTGCCGAAAACCGACTCAATCTTGTCAGATCCAAGTACGTCAAATGTTTTTCTTATATTTTTAATCCATGCTGGAGGCTATTCTTGCCATGCAAGATGACCCTTTGCCTATTGTCAGAAAGCATATTACTGACCACTGCAGTTCCATGTAGAGAACGGTGTGGCTTTTGTTGGTAGGATGAAAACATCTCTGTTCTTACAAAACATGTGCAGCAGGGCAGGCCATCAGAGGACTCGATTCCTTATGATAAGGAATAATGCTGTCCTTGTTTAAAGCCAGAATGTTCATGTTTCTCTACTTTTGACCTGAGAACAAATGAAATGACATAATCTAAAAGGAAACCAAGTATAGGCTGCAAAGTGGTTCCTTCCAAAGAAAATAAATTCATATTTCTTTGAACTGCAGAAATTGTAATCTCCTTTGAAATACAATGTCAGTTTTATGCAAAATCCATTTTTTTTTCACTTTTATAAATGAAGGCTCTCTGTATTTGTGGAATAAAGATATGTTTTTAGGTAGTAATGTGGAGACAAAGTAACTTTCTATTACACTGCTCAATATATGCAAGAATGCCATCTCCATATATGTTCATCTGCTCCACTCTTGCACTTTTAAAATTCTGTTAACTACCAAAACTGTGGAAAAAAACATTACCCAAGATGATTTTCTTGGAATTTAATTTGTTTACTAATTAACTTTCATTTTAAATTTCTAAATAAAGTGACATACAACAAAGGGTCATATCCAATCTCTTGGTTTTGTTCTTATACCTGGAAGCAGTAATGTATTAAGTCTTCTGGTTTTGAGTGCTCTTTAATGTTTGATTTTGGTTGGGGTTTTTTTTGTGGTTTTTCTGATGCTTGTTCTTCTGGTCTTTTTTTGTGCATGTGCTTTATGTTTTTTTTTCTCATTATTTTCCACATGAAAGCCTGTTGCCAAAGACACCTGTTGTTTAACATTCTTTATGCTGTACTGCTCCCATTATAGTTTGCTTTGTATTAATTTAGCTTTTCTTTTTCCTTAACCTTTAGCAGTAAGGTGCAGAGCCTATAACAAATAGGCAGGTTTTACTTCTGCCAAGTTTGTATGCACACATGTAAAAAGAAGCTGTGTATATGTCAAAGAAGAAGGTACTTTGCACCGTAGAAGTGGGGGAAAGGACAAGCAATTTTAAAAACAGAACAAGATGGTGCCTGCCTGACTTGGTTTTCAGGTGGAACTCAGCTCTCAGGAGTGGAGGTGAAATTCATATAGATACAATACAAATCCCAGAAGAGACTCCCAGATTAAGTTGCATCTATCAAGACCAGAAGCCCTGCAGTGTTTATATACTGCAGACAGTATTGTTGTTTCTTTGCAGCATTGTGTTTGTTGCACAGACTTGTTTCTCTTTACTTGGGAAGCTTACTTACTCTGCTTGGTTTCTAACTGCTTTGTTTCCACATAATTGTTCAGCCACCTGACCCTGCTCAGTAAGCTAACATTCTCCTGAATTGTCCTTTTTACATTTGCTGACTACAAAAGCTTTTTTTTTTGTTTTGGTTCTTTTTTTTAATTGAGGCTTTCTTTTAAAATCGAAGGTGCATTTCTGTGTTGGCATAGTGGGGTATATTTCTGTGGATGATATACACTTGTTCTAAGCAGCCTTGCCTTAAAGGGGGATAGTAGAAACTTCTTGTTACAACTGGACACTGACAACATGAACATTTTGCTCAAGAGTTAAATCAGTAATTTCTTTATCTTCTTTTTTGAGAGGAAAAAAATTAGAGCACACATGAAGCAATGTCAAAACACCTAAACACAGGCCTTTCTACTGGACGTTTAAGCATCATAGATATAAACAGCTTCACCTTCCCTTAATTTCTCCATTCTTAGCTAGGGTTTCTGGCTAGAAGTGAAAGATATTTTAAAAAAACCCAACAAAACCATACAAAACAAAAAAACACAAAACAACCCAAATGGATATAGTTTGAGAATAAGTTAGTTAATATTGGAATAGGGGAAAAAGCTGCCTAAATCCAGGGATCCACAAAAAACCTAACAAAATTAACAATGTCACCAAGAAGTGAAAAGGCTGAAAGGCTGCGTGCTGCATGACAATGCTATCAAGAGGAGAGGATCTGTCAGCTCTGCTAATACTGGGCAGGACAAGTCCCTGAACTCTTTCAGTCATCTTCTCCATCTGTGAAGGAAGTACTAATGGAACAAAAAGAAAAGAAAGAGCAGTTGCACGCTGGAAGGAAAGGACAGGAGTATATTTGAAACATCGCTTCAGCTTTCTCCGTCTGAGCTAACTTTTCTATAAATACAGTTTATAGCAATGGTAGAGCACTTAAGTTTTCAACATTATAAATACAGCTCTGATATAACTTTATGTACAAGCATTTCTCAGACATGTGCAGTCCTGTGCATATTTATAGGATTGGGAACTTGTATACAACATAAATTGTACAAATGTCCTCATGTACTATCCTTTATAGTTTTCTGGAGTAGACCTGCCTGGCCCAACAAGTCTTGAAAGGTAAGTGGTAATTAGGCTCCAGATATTTCTTGTGACCATTTTTTATCCTGAGGCAAAGTATAATCTTTAATGCTTTGACTGTTGCGTGTGGATATTCCAATGGGTTTGTCACATTACCCTTTTTCTACCAATTTGCTGAACTCCGCCTTCCCCTATTTTGCTCTTAACTTAACATTAAAAGCTACTTTCCCATACAAAAAAAAATGTATTTCAGAATTAAAATGTGCTGTATTAATTATATATTTGTCACGTTAACCTTCAATTTCTCCTATTTGACCTCAGAAGCTTAAGTGAAGAGGGAACCCCTATCAAGTATTGGGAATGTTGTAAAATCCTTTTTCAAAATAAAAGTATTATTTTCTAAAAGAAAAAAAAAAGAAAAAGAAAAGGATAGAAAGCTTATTGCTCATTAGGACACACTCCTGCTGTTGCACTCAGCCCCATCACATAATTCCTTCTGTAAGCTGATCATAGTTCATTTGTAAACCACTTAAATCAGCAAGAACTAGCCACTGGAAACAGGTTTTGTTTATCATCCCTGCTCTAAGGGTTTCAAGGCTTTCCAGCTTCCTCAGAAAATTTTTGCACAACCCAAATTGGTCAGTTATGTTCTTTGTTTGCTTCTACGCTGATTTTTTTTAATCAGTTTCTACCATGTGTTACTTTGGGTCTGTTAAACTGGCTTCTACAAATGTCGGAAGTCTTATTCTTGGAGAGGTGGCTGTGGCCTGTGCTCCTACAGTTCTTTAACCTGTGCCAGTGTGGCACACATCCTGTTTCTTTTTGAAGCTCATAAAGAGAAACCATGAAGTGTCATATCTGGAAGCTGCAATGACTCATTCTTAGGTTAACTCTTTATGCAGTAAAGGATCAAACCCCCTCTCCTGGAAGACTGTGACTGTAAAGTAAAACAAGTCCAGATAGTTTAAAAAGGAAAAAACCATGTTTTATTGGAAACATATTTAAAGCCTTAAGACCCATATTCACCTACTCCAGAAAAAGAAAAGCACCCCAAAAGGCCTAAATAAATAAATCTTGGGCTTTTTGACTTTTTTTTTTTTCTTTTTATTTTCTTATCACCTTTTTTCCTCCTGTCCAGTTTTGCATTTGTAAGATCCTAGGATAATTTAGGTTGAATTTGAAGTCTGGACTTCTGTGCAGAACTCAGGAGGCTGAGCCTCCTGCTTTAAGCAGAGCTGGCTTTGAAGTCTCTGCTAACTGCACTGGACTCCAGGAAGGTAGTCTGTACAGGGACTGTTATGGAATAAAGGAGAAAGTACATCACAGTGATGAAATATTTACGGACTGTTTTTTCAAATAATTTGAATAAACAAAATACATGAAACGTCTGGCTTGTACTGAAGGATTGTTTTTCTGAAAATTTTTTTTGTCATCTTTACTTAACCTTTCTGAATTCGTCAACATTCCTCTTGAATTTGTTTTTTTCTCCTTTTTTGATTTCTAGAAGCCATGGGAGAAATGAGATTTTGCAGTTGGAAAGAATTTGATGGTTGGTTGTAGGTAGGGGCAGTTATGAGTGGAAGAGAATTTCGGGAAAATAGGAGGACTTACTAGCCAGATGTGGATATGAGTTTTATGGAGGGCAAGTCCTTTTAAAACAAATTTAACATGGGGCTTGTTTAACCCCCCCAATCTTTTGAAATCTGGATCTAAATCTGATTTTTGTGGCTTGACTTTTTCAAAAATAAAAGGGTTTTAAACCTTTCTTGGAGTAATTATGCCATCTATTTAAGACTGTTTTGTATTCAAAGAAAGCATATGGAGGGAGCGGCTGCAGACCGAGTTTCTTTTGTAGTAATTGTCGTTTTATGCTGTCTTATCAATCTAATTGCAAAGAGAGTGCCACATCAACTGTGTGTTCACAGAATAAAAATCATTAATGTTCCTCTAGGACATTAAGCTTTTACAAAAAGGAAACAATCAGAAGGTAATGTTTTATTGCTTTGTAAAATTAAATTTTAGGAGCTATGCAGTCACAATGGTCAAGTGAAGTCCATGAAAATTGCAAGTCAGTATAAGATCTCTTAGCATCCATCAAGTGGATATGACATTTCTGTTAAATACAGTTTCTTTATTAAGGATATATAAACAGTTTCTCTAGTTCAAATGAATCGCAAAACAAGCTAGATTAGTGTTGATGCATTAAAGATTGAGCAAAAGAAGGAAGAAATTGCCTTAATATAAATAGCAATCAAGTAGCAAACCAACAAAGTCACTTCAGAGGTTTTAGTGGATTTATCTATAAATGAGAAAAGATGCATCACATGAGAGATGGGCTGGGGAATAGGAAACCTCAGCAAGGTAAAATAAGAAAGAAAGGATATCTTTGGGGGAACAAGGGACATGTTTTCCCTCCTCTTTGATCAAGTGTGGGTAGAGACCTCAGGATACAGACTGTAAAAGATGACATGTTTTCAGATTCGAGTTGTGCTGAAGCTGTAAAATTTTAGTTTGTGTGAACAGTAAAAATCTTCTTGATTTTTTTTGTGGGTTTTTTTTTTTCTTTAAAATAGGAACCTAGGCTTTATTCTGCAGAACTGCAATTGAATGCTCAAAATCAGAAGTGCAACATTAACAAAACTCTTTTTAAATGGTTTACCAGTGATAAATGGAAGCGTAAACGTGTTCAATGTCAAAACAAACTGAAAAGTTAACACCCAAGAGAGATTAATTCAAATCACAACTTTGCTATTGATGCAGCGGGCAGAAAAAATCACATTCAAAATCACTGTCAGTTTTGATAGTATAATTGTTTCTCACAATCTTAAAAACAAAATCTAAATGTATAGGAAGCTAGTAATAATAACTGGGAATAATATTTCTCGCGCTATAGGTAAACTAACAGTGACTTGTACAGAATCTGCAGTATAGATCTTATGCAGTGATTTTTTAAATTTTTTTTTAATTTTTAAACAATTGTTAAATTGTTTTTTCTATCATTACTGCAGAATAGATTTTAAAAATCACAAGAGTGTTGGTGATCTTCATGTTTGTAATGTAGAAGTAGGGGGGAATATTTTAAATTAAATATAGAATTCTAAGTTTATGTTCATCTTTGCAAGTAAAAACAACAAAACCAAAAAAATCCGCTAGTGTGAGAGCATTTCCAAGCAGCATTCAATCAAATTGTTTTCATTACTTTTGTATGCAAAACCTGAGGTTTTTTCCTCCCCCCTACTTTCATTGATTTCACAATCCCTTTAGAAATACAAAGAGCGGGAAGCTTGCACAAAGCCTCCACCCAGCCCTTCACCTACCCCTTGCTGTCTGCAAAGATTAAAGGGGGGTTGATTTCCATTTCATATTTCATTTTAAATGAGTTGTCAGCCTAAGTTAGGTAGGAGTGTTGATCTGCTTGAGGGCAGGGATGCTCTACAGAGGGACTTGGATAGACTGGATAGATGGGCCAATGTTAATGGCATGGCCTTCAATGAGGCCAAGTGCCAGATCCTGCACTTGGGCCACAACAACCCCATGCATCGCTACAGGCTTGGGGCAGTGTGGCTGGAGCTGCCTGGCAGAAAAGGACCTGGAGGTGCTGGTCGACGGGCGGCTGAACATGAGCCAGCAGTGTGCCCAGGTGGCCAAGAAGGCCAATGGCATCCGGGCTTGCATAAAGAATAGTGTGACCAGCAGAAGTAGGGAGGTGATTGTCCCCCTGTACTCAGCACTGGTGAGGTCATCCCTTGAGTCTTGTGTCCAGTTCTGGGCACCTCAACACAAGAGAGATATCGAGGTGCTGGAGCGAGCACAGAGGAGGG
>VZTM01041537.1:432-15742 GCA_013400555.1 Jacana jacana | reverse complement strand
AATAAGCATTCCAGCTTAGGTAATAGAGCCCGGGAGCATCACAGTTCCTTTAAATTAATGTCTTTATTAAACCCCTCACAGACTAGTTTGCTATAAGAGGTGAAGTTACACTTAATAATAAAGCAGAAAGTTACCTTTCAGACAGTGTAATGTAGGTTGTGCTCTGGTGATGCTTAGGACAATGGGATTTCAGGTAATATTAGCAGTATTTCTGAACTGATGCAATTTAAGGACAGAAAAATGGTCACGGTCTGGAGAGTTGAAGCATTTCAATTCTTCTGGGATCCAAGCTAAAAGTAATGCTGCTGTTTTGCATATTTCCCCTTTGAATATGAAAGCTCCTTCTTCCTTCACACCTGCCTTTGCAGTGTTTAGAAGTGTGGTGTCAATACTTCTGCACCTGCAGGAGTAGGAGTAAGACCAAGCGCTAGTTGTAAGTAAAATGGCGTGAAAATTTTCCACTAAAAATTATTTTGGCAGGAAATTGTGTTTGTGACAAAACAAAACATTTTCATTGTGCCTCTCTGCAGAGATGAAAATGACACTATTTGCCAGCTTTTGCTACTGTTTCAATTTTTCTATGTAGGAAAGCACTGCTCTTTCAAAATTTGCTCTCGGAGTCTTGCAACTTTTATATTTATACTATCCTGAACCTTTTGTTTAAAACTGTCACTCCATTCCCTGCAGTTTCATACTAAATCTCATGGTGATTAGTTGGAGGAATGTGAAAATAGATTTTTGCCTTGTGGCCTACAGTATGCCCAGTCTTTAATGAATATCTTTATATTATCAACAAGTAAGTTTTTCCACTTAGCAATACGTAGGTTTACTGTTTTGTTTTTTCAAACCTCTTTGTCAATGGGCACAGTAAAAGTTATCACTGTCCCACTTTGCTCAGCATTTTTACAATTCCAGATATTCATGAAAAGGCTTTGTTATTTTTTCAGGTGCTTTTATGCTAAATCCCAGAAAGGAACACCATGCTGACCAAATGGAAAATAATAGTTTCAAAATTAAACTAAGCGTTTTTACAAAGAAATGAGATAACATTGAACTTGAAATAGAATGAAAGATGCATAAAATTATGCAGCCCCAGTGACATCCAGAGGATCATCCAAGATGCTTTAATTTACATCTTTTTCTTGTCTTTGCAGAAATATTCCCTCTGCTTAGACATGAACACTTAGAAAGTTACATTCAAAGACTACATGAAAAGGGGCTTTAAAGTCTAATTAATTGATGACCAAGTAGCTTGTTTTCAAAGCTGGATATGGGGCTATCAGGAATCACCAGTAGCATAATTTGCAAAAGGGTTTGTTGGTAAAGCCAAAGCTCAGTCGAAATGACATGATTGCTGGGCCTTCTAGTACAGTTTTATGTAACTGAAAGGTGTTTAACAGGAATTTCACTGGCAATTTGACAATAGCGTGTCTCGATGGAGACCTCTTCTTTTGTTTCCCTACTGAAGAAAGAAGTTTTATAAGGAGTTGGAAGTAAAAGCATCAGTGGCAAGCGAAAGGTCTGTTAACTCTGTACAAGCTTCCTCTGTTCTCAGCCAGCAGCTGGTTGTACCATGCTCCTACAAACATCGCTAGCAAATTTTCTGTGCAATGTCCTGTTCTTCAGAAGCTGCATACCCTATTCCTGAGAAGTTAGTTTACGCTTAATTTCCCACTATGGCACTTCCATATAAGCAAATATCAGTATAACAATAACAAGTAGGTAATCAGCTAACTACCACTGCTTAGAGGATAAACTGAAATGTACGCGCAAAGTATGTCATGAGTAAAATGAACTGACACTCAGCAAATGTGATAAGCCTTCAGAGCAGATGTCTAAAATAAATGTATAAGTGCACCCGTGGGAGAATGTCTTTCTTTCCAAAGACTGTCTCTATACCAGTTCTGATCCATGGCATCATCTTTTCCATCAGTGTTACTGTATTTGAGACTTCCAGAACAGAAAAATCTGCTAATGCATTCTGAGCATATAACTGGTTCTATACGACAGGTGTGCGATAGTCAAATACAGATACTACTCAGCTCAGGTATTAGTGTACAATGCCTTCAAGAATGTCCTTCTAATGAAGAAAATGCAGAGAAGAGTCAGTGGTGAGAATCTTCAAAAGACTAGAAAGTGTAGCTTTCAAGGAAAACTTGAAGAACTTTGTCCTCAGAGTAAAAATAAGGCTAAAAAGGACATGTTACTTCTTTTCAGATGAATGAGAGATGAAATATTTTCTCGTGTTGCCTGTGTACTGGAGAGGAGTACATTTAAAATTCTGAAAGTGAATTGTGAAGAAAATTATTAAAGAAGTTAGAATAATGAAGCACTGAAATAATTTCTCTAGGAGGACTGAGGAACTGCCATCATCTGGAGGACTTTAACAATGATGTAAGAAGAGTCAGATAGAACTACTGAATGTTTTCAGGATGGGGTAGGTGACCACTGCAGATAATTTGCTGTCCTCCTTTCTGATATTCCAATAGCTGTTCTAATGTAGAAGACTCCAGGGTTTTTTTTTCAGGAATGCCTTTCTTTTGTTACTCAATAACACTGCTATCTAGAGATTGAGAGAAGACTTTGGCTGATATAGTACAAGCAAAAGGTTGCAATCTGCAAATTAATCTCATCTTCAAAGTATTGTTGAGGGTGAGACTGCACTCTTAACTGAAGGTAAGAAAGCAGTTCCACTTTGAATTTGATTTTAATGGGAGTCACAGAAGAGGAGAAAGCCTTCTTTCACTTAGAACAAAATCTTGTTTTGTCAAAGGTAAAGGATATACAACAGCATGCAAAGCTATATTCAGGCAATGGAAAATATCAGAAATGTAAGATCTTAATATAGCTGTCATCTACCTTCCCTGTGAAATATTTAAAACTTCTACATCTCTAGCACCTATACAGCCTAGTCCAGCCTAAAATAATTACTTTGAGAATATAGACTATCAAAGTTGGAGATATAATGATTTAAAAACAAAGCATGTATCTTACATTTTTATACAATCGTTGTAATTCTTTTATCAGTAGTAGTCAATGTCCAAGAAATTAATCATGGTAGGGTACAGTCTTTACTGATTTGTTTACATTAACATATTAGTATGGAGTGCTACTTAATGTAGTGGTGGGGTTTTTTTCTATTAATAATTCTGAGAGCACAATTAGGAGTAGAGTTTATCTCTGTTAAGCATTCCACACAAAGCATGGCTCAAGAGAGAAATGATGAGGAGAGGGATTACACCACAGTGTTAGAGTTCTACCTTAATAGAGATATCTCTTGTAGCTGCAATGCTACAAGAACAGACAGAAATCCATACCTCTGGGAATATGAGAAAAAGTACTGACATTCCCCATTTGGCATTAGAACATTGAAAAATTCTGTTTTGGCTTCAACAACCAGTTGAATTGAATTCTGAAGTCACTAGGGTGCAATGAGAAACCCAGGTTTGCTTTTGAAGAGTTTTTATGGGGAAGTGAGTGTATTTCCTGTGAAAACCAAACCATAGGATCAGTAAATAGAACTATAAAGAATATTATTATTCATTCTTTAATTTTCATGGTTTGTCATTGTCCAGTCAAATGTATGTTTTTAAAGAGGTAGCTGTGGCAAGGAGCTTTCTAAAGTAGGGCAAATAAAATACAAAGAGAGATTTGCTGCTTAAAAATTCTTTGTTAATAAGTTAACCTTATAATTTCAGTTTCCCTTGAAAAAAACATAAGGGAGAGCTGTGTATTTTACTACTGGGGAGTGGGGAAGCAAGCACTGTTAACAATAATAAGTCCTGACAGTTAATATTTATTTTCTGTTTTCAATGACCAAGCACCAATGACCATGCCTCTGTGATAACTTGTAGTTGTATACGTCTCAACAATCAAATTGTGTCAACTTAAAAAAAAAGCCCAAAACAAAAAACAAAAAACCCAAACCACTGGAATCCTTTTCTCTAGTTTAGAAAAATGTTTAGATAACTTCAACATTAACAACAGAATGTGTGAATAGTTATTTAAAGACCTGTCAAAAGGACAACTTACTAGGACAGACAGAAGCTAAGTACACAGTAACAGCAACACAGATTAGCCCAATTTTAAGAACAACCTGAGCACAAAATTTTCTGAAGACAGATAACTAAGTTGTAATTCATGAGGGAGGTTACTGTAAAATTTAGGGAAATTTAGTGATCACAATTATTCCTGTTTGACATATCCTGTGAAAATACTGCTACAGACTTTTTAAAATTAAAAAAAAAAATAAATGCACAAAATGGCTATAACTGAAAAGAAGTCAGAGGAAGAGCTGGATGTGGTGTTAATGATGCATTTTCACTTGTAATCACTTAATCATTCCAGCTGTTACAGTTTTTCCACTTGTGAGTACTAAGTGGCCCCTAATGTCAATGTCAGAAAATGCTGTACATGACAGATGTTTGCTCATGATTTTTTTAAAGAATTTTCATAATTACTTGTGAATTTTCTACCAAACTGACAGATGAAAAAAATATGAAATATGACTTTTTTGAAAATAACTCCACAAACTTCTGAGTAGACACAAAATATGTTAAAATAGTCTCTTTATTCCTAAAAAAAAACCCAAAACAAAACAAAAAAACCAAACAAACAAAAAAAAAACAAAGAAAAGAAAACAACAATGGAATACAGTACCATCACCCTACCTTGTGCAATACAAGCGACAGGTCTTTAGAGTTTTGTAGTCTGCACATTTGGTAAATACCAGAGAAAAACAGTGACACAGCCAACACAGTTAATGAAACATACTTAATAGCATTTATATTCAAGAAGTGTAAGCTGTACAGTTAAGCTTTGAGCAGAAAGCATATAGGAGCATAATTCTGGTTTCTAGAAAGATGTTTGGAAAGCTTTGTTGCACTGGGCAAATAAAAAATGTAACTTGACAGAAAATTTTCATCTTTCATTGTTTTTGTCTATTTGTATGCTCTATATTCCTATCCTCCAAATTACAAATATTCCCCACAATATACTAATGAAAAAGTAATGCTCATCCTCTTGAAATAAAAGTCTCCATAATCTGGCTAGATGCAAGTCTTAAAATCCAAGTTTTATGAAACCTTTTTCATTGTTACACCACAGAAATTTTGCGCTTACTGTGATTGTATTTCTTCCTTTAGTAACAGTAACAGAAAGGGTCCTTCGCAAATGTGGTTACTGAAAATAGCAACTACCAGAGAGATATATAGATTACAGCCCTCCAAAATAAAAATAAAAATAAAAAAAAATCCCTTTTATGACATAAACCCCATCACTTACAAGTTTATATGTTTTATGATTTTTCTACTTTTGTTTCCACTAAGTTATATAGTTCCCACAAGCTGGGGCAGTAAAACATTTTATCATTCAATCTTCTCAGTTATTAAAAGTGTGATAGGAGGATCTATAGTTTGTGAGGTTTGTGAGTTTACATGCATGGGAGTACTAAAACTCGTCATTATGATTCCTTTATCCCTAGTTCATGAGTTTTACTTTATATTCCTGTACATGTTGCAATTTCAATGATATAAAGCCAAATGGTGTCATACTAGGAAATCTGTGTGTATGAACATAAAGCAAACATGGCTCATTAATACCTATGCAGCTGGAGTAATCCATTATTCAAGATTGCCTTTTTCCATTTTAAAACAGATGACTAGGCACCTAAAGTGTAGATGTTTCCTCAGAGTGTGAGGCTTAACTGGACAGAATAGACTGTGTTAAAGTCTAGAAAATTTGCAGAGCAATAGAAAGCAAGGACAAATTGCTCAGATTTTCACCTTGTTGCATCTTTGTCCCTAGTAGTCTGGTCCTGCTGTATTACTTTAAGCATACAATTAAAAGTGTATTTTTGAATGCAACAATGATTAAAACATTGACAGGCAACTTGCTGCTACTTTCTTACCTTTTTTGTTAGGAATACTTCCTGAATTGTTTCATTTCAAGTTTAGGACAGGATTTACCTTCTGCATTTTTTTAATAATTCATTAAGTCAAAAGAACAAGTGCATGTTTGTAAAACATGCAGAAAAATGGTCTACTCTTTATGAAGGAAAATTCACCTCACTATAGCAATCTTTTTTGCCAGGTTTCTCCCAGATTCACAGGTAAGTTGTTGGGAGAGGGATGGAGCAGGATGACTATTCCAGAGATAAGTGCAGATGGATTATTATTAGATGAATAGCTACAACTTTGATAGCAACAAATGACAAAGTCATCATCCACATTGAACAAAGAGGATGGTTAAGTGATTTGCCAGGACTGTTCTTTTTCTTGATACCAGTGGCTTCAGTAAAGCTCTGTAGTTGCTGCGTCACAAATTCCCTTTTCTTCTAAGTATTTAGCCCCACCGATGTTCCTGTCCCTCACCCCAATGAACTGTCCTGATGCTGGGGCTTCTCATAGAATCATAGAATGGTCCAGGATGGAAGGGACCTCCAGGGTCATCTAGTCCGACCTCCCTGCAGTCAGAAGGGACACACCCAACTAGACCAGGTTGCCCAGGCCCTCATTGAGCCTAACCTTGAATATCTCCAGGGAAGGGGCCTCAACCATGTCCCTGGGCAACCTGTTCCAGAGGTCCACCTCCCTCATAGTAAAGAACCTATTCCTAATATCCAGTCTAAGTCAGCTGTTTTTCAGCTTGAAGCCATTGCCTCTCGTCCTGTCACTGTGGGCCTTTGTAAACAGACCCTCCTCATCCTTCCTGTAGGCCCTCTTCAGGTACTGGAAGGCTGTTCTTAGGTCTCCTCGGAGCCTCCTTTTTCTCCAGGCTGAACAACCCCAGCTCCCTCAGCCTGTCCTCATAGCAAAGGTGCTTCAACCCCCTGATCATCTTAAACTGAGAAGTTTGTTTTTTGTTTGTTTAGGTGTTTTTTGTTTGTTTGTTTGTTTGTTTTTTACCTGTAATGCTGTTACTCCTTTAGAATAGCTTTCTTTCCCTTCATTTATCATTTCTGGTCTATTTTCTTGGCTGTGCAGTCCCATTTTCCTCAGCCTCTACCTCAAGGTTCCCCCAGTGAGAGACAGGCTAAGCTAATTTGAATTACATTATGTTTTCTGTGACTAATGGGTGGTTGCCATGGATCACTTCAGGTACAATCTTGATCTCTAATGTCTTGTTTTAGCTATTGAACTTCTGATATTGAAAAAGCTTCCAGAAAAATTACACTGGAGAAGTCATATAGATATTTCTTTCCCCCCTCCCTTAATATGAAAGAAATTATTTAATAATGAATCAAAGGGATGTATGTGTGTGTGGGGTGTTCCTTTAATTTTCTTATTAAATATCTACAGCTTAGACCTAAATGTATATTGTTAAAAACCTAAAAATTAAGGCAGGGATCAACAAACAATTAAAAGAAAGTGTACGTCTTGGTTATGCAGTAAGGTTTATAAATAAACACAAATCTTTGGATTTGTCTGAATTGTATAAAGGAGGATACTAAGGATGGATCAAACATCTAATTTGTGTTTTTAATGATGTCTTTATTGCCCAGGCAGATGGAAAACCAGTCGTCATGGCTTTCTTGAAGGTGAAATGGTTACTCCTAGCTTCCTAACTGAGAACAACACATACAATACATTATTTTTTTATTGCTATGGCTACATGTCCATGTAATTTATCCTGAAATATATAAAACTTAACTTCCCTTACAGATTCTATTTTCATTTATGATGAGTGTACAATGGCAGAAAGGTTTATATTTTACTTCAGATTAGTAATGCAGAAAACCACAAAATTTCAGCTGTGCAGCTAAATCTTCAAAACAATATTTTGCTCCCACTGCTGCTCCCTTGTTTTCATTTCTATTTCAGTTTTACTACTACTACATTGTATTAATTTTATTATTAATAAATTTACTGGTTCTCTAGCCACTTCTGTAAAATACCTCCAGGTGTATGAATTAATCAACGTGCCTGTAAGACAGACAAGTAGTCTTTTCATTTTATAGATGAGAATTCTGAATAGCAGAGGAACATATTCCATTAAAAAAAAAAAACAACTCATGAAGCTGGGAAAAAAAGTGAAATTAATCCCTATATTGCTGACCTTCTAGTCGAACAAAGAAGCTGATAGGTATGATGTTATCGCCTTCCAATTTTACTTTACCTTACTTCACCTGAACCTCTTAACTCATCATTTCATTCACAGAATCACAGAATAGTTGATGCTGGAAGGGACCTCTCAATGTCATCTTGTTGAGCCCACACTGCTTGAATAAGGCCACTTAGAGTCAGTTGCCTGGAGCCGTGTCCACATGGCTTTTTAATATCTCCATAACTTCTCTGGGCAACCTATGACAGCATTCAGTCACCCTTCCAGTAAATTTTTTCCCTTATGTTCAGGAGAAACCTCCTCTGTTTCAGTTTTTGCCTATTGCCTCTGGTATTGACATTGGGCAGAACTTTTGTGCTGTGTTTACAAATCATAGAGTAAATATCACAAATATTGATTAAATTCATCTGCAATGAAAGTCCACATATCTCCTAATGAGGCCGTATTTTCTTATAGATGGTTTAAATTTGATCCAGTATCTCCAGGAGAATTCTTTTCCTCTCTTACAATCTACACTACAGAAGCTAGTGGCACTATTAAGAGATCCAGATATCAAAGGAAAGGAAGCTTAAAATTACTTTGTTTTACAAATCTTCCTTAAATGAATTTACTTTACAAATGTAAAGTAATAATTAAATTTAATACACATACATATTATGGTACTAAAATAAATGCCAATGCATTTGAAAAATACTCGGGAAAAAAATCCATCTTCATTGATGTTACAGCAGATGGGTTTCTGCAAAAGATAAGAAGAACTCAGTTGGAAGTAGACCAGAGGCTATTTTTGACATCCTTGTTAGAGGGACAGATGATGCCACTGTAACTTTTTAACTAAAATTCACTTAGCCTTGAGTGATGTTTAGTAAAAATCAATTTAGAGTTCAAATGAGTTCAATGAATGCATTTTATGTATGTGTTCAAGGTTAGAATTCTTGCTCTTCCTTTTACATTGTGAATTTTCTATTAACATGTATATAATTCAGTAGTGAAGGATTTCATACTTGTGATGGTTGGTCTTGACCCTTGTACAAATATTTACCAGAAAAAATGAAGTGCCCTGGCATGATACTAATGTTGTTAACCTTCATGAAAAATTATTCAGAAAGAAATCTAAACCTACCCCTCATCCCCATTTTTCTACCAGTCTTCCTAGCTTTGCTATGATCATGCTTCATTTTTAATAGAAGTGTTTCTTAATAGAAATCTTTATTTGTAACAGAAAACAGTGGGTGGCAAGATAGTGTGGAAGCTTCTGAATCTTTTATGGTTGTCTCACTGGCTTTATTGAGGGTGTTATATCTGGATGACATAGGTTTACAGGTTATCTGGATTCTGAACATGCAAGTGGCTTTGATAACTGATTTTTTTCTGAGCTATGGAGGAATATATTTTCTCATTGATAAATTTAAAGATTTATAATATTAAAATTTCACATATTTGGCATTATAATGCTATTCAATGTTACTAATTGATTAAAGACTCTTTCTATGGTAGTATGTGTTCTTATTTCCCCCTTTAACTGCAGAACATTATGCGTAAGAAAAAGATTACCAGTTTTCATTCATGACAATAAAGATATGACATAAAAGATGTAAACTGAAATGTTGATAGTCCACAGATTTTGGTGTAATGCTAGAAGCATTGAGGAAAAGGGGGAAATAATCTTTTCCTTCAAGTTATTTCAAGTCAGTGAACCTTTGCAGGTGAGCCTACAGACAATTGTTTGAGTTTTTAAGTGAGTTTATTTTGGCTGCTCTCTTCCCATTATTTTTCTATTTATTTTGTAGGAAAGTAAGTTTACAAGTAGGACTATTCCCCCAAATAGTATATGTCAAGCTGTCATTCTATAGAAAGAGGTGTAATAAGTAGTCACAGAAGAATTTTGCAAAATTAGTAGTTATCATCTTAAGACAAAGAAATAGAACTTGACGACGGTCATTAGATCAGAACACTAACTATAGTGATTATCCATCTGACCTCCTTTCTCCACTACTTATTCTATGAAGTAATTATGCTATAGGTATGATGTGATATGCTTCACTTTTAATTAACTCCTTGCATGTTAAATACTATTTTAGTGCTGTTGCAACTTACTTTATGTTTGTGTGAATCTCTTAGAGACTGTAGAATCAGAACAGTCATACACTGATGTCAAGCCTCAGAAATCTCTATAAATTTAGTGAGCCTTGAATGTTTTCTCAGTTTACACACTTGATCACCTGCCTTCAAACTTGGGGCATACCAATATCTTTGGGTAGAGCTGAACAGAGCTTTCATTTCTTTTTACCATATAAATGTAATGATGTACGTATAGTGATGACCTCTCTTAGGAACCTGCCTTTCTCTTTTTCCTTTCCCATGTTTTTCATCTGACAAGTAAAAAGATCAGATGTGAATAATGATCACAATTATGAGGCCGATATATCTATTACTAGGTATTTGATTATTGTTTCTCTATGTCAGTTTTCTACCTATAGCAGATTAACTTTATGAAAATTTTTGATAACTTGATGACAGATGTTTGGGCAGAGAAGATGACTAAAATATGACTAAATAAAGAAAGCTTTAAACTAGAACTGAAGAGGGGAGGGGATACAAACAGGGTTGCAGTAGGTAAGCCAAGGTTTAGCATGGTGTTGTCAGATAATGGCAATGCTAGTGGGGACATTTACATTGCTCCTGGGAGCAGAGAAGGTTTAGGAGTGCCGCAGCCAGGAGCAGTCGAGCCCGACGCAATCAATCAGGAAGCCATCAAACCGCCATTCCAGCCAGCACCCGAATCCGGAAGCGCCAGGGAGCACTCCCAGGAAACACACATTCAGGAAGCACACCAGTGAGCACAGCACNATAGGAGTGTATCTGAAATGCTTGTACACCATCATGTGTGGTATGAGAAACAAACAGGATGAAGTGGAAGCCTTGGTCAGCTGCATTAGCTAATCTCTCTCTGATCCAATTATCATTGGGATTAGAGAGACTTGGTGGAGTGAGTCCCACAGTTGGAGCACTGGTATGGAGAGTTACAGGCTGTTCAAGAGAAATAGGCAGGGATGGAGAGATGGAGGTGTCACACTGTACATAAGGGAGGTGTTTGATTGCATAGCTGTGATGATGTGCTTGAGAGCCTCTGGGTAAGGACTAGGGGGATGGAAAACAAAGGCGATGCTGTAGTGAGTATCTGTTATTGAATGATGAGCCAGGATGTAACTGGTGAGTTATTCTTTAGGCAATTAGGAGTAATTTTCAGATTAGTAGCCCTTGTCCTTATAGGAGTTTTCAGCTTCCCAGACATCAACTGGGAATATCATACTGCTAATATAAGCAGGTCTTGGAAATTCTTGAAGTTTGTATGAGATGACTTCTTGTCACAGGTACTCAGTGCACCAACTAGGAAAGATGCCCTCCTCGACTTTCTATTTGTGAATAGAGAAGGACTCGTGAAGGGTGTGATGGGGTGAAGGGTGTCCACAGGGATGATGAAATGTTTGAGTTGAAAATTTTCAGTTAATAAAAAAAAAAAAAAGGACCTCAGAATTGCTACCCTGGGCTTCAGGGGAGCAAACTTTAAACATTTCAGGGAGCTCCTTATGAGAGTACCCTAGGAATCTGCTTTTGAGGGCTTAGAAGTCCACAAGTGCTCAAGATGGGGAATTGAGGAATGGTCAACATAGATTCACCAAGGGGAAATCAGGTTTGACCAATCCAATAGCCTTCTATGATGGTGTGACTGGCTGGGTAGATGTGGGGAGAGCAGTGGATATTGTATATCTTGATTTTAACAAGGCTGTTGACACTGTCTTCGGTAACTTCCTCATAGGTAAGCTTAGGAAGTGTGGGTTAGAGGAGTGGACAGTCAGGTGGACTGAAAACTGGCTGATTGGCATTGCTCAGGGGTTTGTGAATAGTAGAGCAGAGTTGGAGGCCTTGTAGATAGCAGTGTTCCCCAAAGATCACTAACGAGCCCAGTCTTGTTCAACATACTTGTCAATGACCTGGATGAGGGCACAGAGTGTACCCTCGGCAGATTTACTGCTGACACAAAACTGGGAGGAATGACTGACACACCGGAAGGCTGTGCCACCATTCAGCAACAGCTGGTCAGGCTGTAGTTGGGTTAAGAGGAACCTAATGAAGCTCAACAAAGAACAGCATAAGGTTCTGCTCCTAGGGAGGAATAACCCTATGTGCCAGTACAGGTTAGACATTGATCTGCTGGAAAGCAGTTCAGTGGACACGGACCTGGGAGTCCTGGTGGACAACAAGGTGACCATGAGCCAGAAATGTGTCCTTGTGGACAACAAGGCCAATGGTATCCTAAGGTGCATTAGAAAGAATGTGTCCAGCAGGTTAAGGGAGTTCATCCTCTTCCCCTACCCTGGTGAGGCCACATCTGGCCATCATGTGTCCAGTTCTGGACTCCCAGTTCAAGAAATACAAGGAACTACTGGAGAGAGTCCAGCAGAGGACTACAAAGATGATCAGGAAACAGGAGCATCTCTGTTGAGGAAAGGTTGAGAGATCTGGATCTGCTTAGCCTGGAGAAGAGAAGATTTAGAAGGGATCTCATCAGTGCTTACAAACCCATGCAGCAATATAGGTCATGGTCTGTGTAAGGATTACTGCACGGAGGAGTAGGGAAGTGGTCATCCCCCTCTACCTGGCACTAGTGAGGCCCCACCTCAAATACTGTGTCCAGTTTTGGGCCCCTCACTACATAACAGACATTGAATTGCTGGAGCGAGTCCAGAGAATGGCAATGACGATGGTGAGGGTGTCAAGTCTTATGAGAAGCAGCTGAAGGAATGAGGGTGGTTTAATCTGGAGAAATTGAGGCTGAGGGGAGACCTTATCGTTCTCTACAACTACCTGAAAGGTGGTTGTGGAGAGGTAGAGGTTGGTCTCTTCTCCCTGCTAACAAGTGATAGGACAAGAGGAAATGGCTTCAAGTTGTGTCAGGGGAGTTTTAGATTGTATATTAGGGAAAATTTCTACACTGAAAGGGTTATCAAACATTGGAACAGGCTGCCCAAGGAAGTGGTGGAATAGCTATCCTTGGAGGTATTTAAAAGATGGGTAGAGGTGGTGCTTAGTTGCATGGTTTAGTGATGGATTTTGTCAGTGTTAGGTTGATGGTTGGACTCAATCTGAAAGGTCCTGTCCAACCTAGACAATCTATGATTCTACGAGATATCCAAAGGGCATGTCTCAACAGAATGGGGCCAGACTCTTTTCAGTGGTGTGCAGTGACAGGAGAAGGGGCACTGGGCACAAACTGGAAGATACAATTTCCATCTGAACATGAATGAAAAACTTCTTTACTTCTAGGGTGCCAGAACACTGGAACTGGAACAGGCTGCCCAGAGAGGTTGTAGAGTCTTCTTCTCTGTAGATATTCAAAACCTGCCTGGACACAATCCTGTGCAACCTATTCTAGGTGAACCTGCTTTAGCAGGGGGGTTGGACTGGAAGATCTCCAGAGGTCCCTTCCAACACCTACCATTCTGTGATTCTGGTCAGTCTTCAAGAATCACCTTTGAGAAGCACAGGATCAGGCAATTCCACTGTGTCATAAGCAAGCAGGGCAGAAGACCAGTTTGGCAAAACAGGGAACTCATCATGGAGCTCAAGAGGAAAAATAAACTCTGTGATCTCTAGAAGCAAGGTCAGGCTTCGCAGGAAGAGTACAGAGCTGTGGTTTATTTATTCTAGGAAGAAGACATGAGAGGCCAAACCTCAACTAGACTCGAAACTGGCCACAGTTTTTTTTCAGATAATAAGGGCTTTTTAAGTACATAAATAGATAGAGGAATCCTAAAGAAAACATGGACCAATTCTTGTTGAAAATAGTGTAAGATGTACAAATATACAAAATAATACATAATGTGAGAATTACTCCAGGTTTTTTTTTTACGCTATTTATCTGTGATTAACACCATTAAAAAAATACATATTGTTTATTTATTACATGCAGATTAACATAAGTAAATATCATGTGAAATTCCTTGAGTGCATTTTTGACTAATGTGTGTACAGCAAAGTGGGCCCTAAAGCCATGTTCATTCAGGTGGCAAGCAAGTAAAATGAACAATGCTTTGTGGAAAAAAAAAATTATAAATAGCTGTTTTTCTATATTTAAACAAGTAACATCCAAAAGTCTGTACTCACAGTGAGGTTCACTGTGGGAAAATTACTGAATAAAGGAACAAAACTATTAAAAGACTCTGGAAATACATAGTAGTAATATGATCAATTTCATAAATTAACCCTACAAAATGAAGTTGAAGTTTTGAGGTAAATCAGAGTTGAAGAAAACTATAAATGAAAGAGAAGGGGTTTAAAACAAATCTCCAACAAGGACCTGTGTTTCTTACATAAAAACACATTATTTCAAAAGAAGTAGTACAAAAGCAGTAAGGAAATGAATAAAAAGGAAGAAGAACAAGCTGATTAGAGTAATAGAATCATAGATTTTTTGGGTTGGAAGTGACTTTAATGATCACCATGGGCAGGGACACCTCCCACTAGATCACTTTGTTCAAAGCCCCATCCAACCTGGCCTTGAACACTTCCAGGGATGGGGCTTCCACAACTTCCTGTTGCTGCACTCCCTGATGAAGAGTCCCTCCCCTTAATTCAGCTGGTAACTGAATGGGGTAACAGTGTTTTGAAGAACAGTATTTGCTACACATACAGTTCACATCTTTTTCAACAGCAGACATGAAATTTGTGCATTATTCAAATTACATATAATTCTTCAAAGAAAAGGTTTAGCTTGGAGACCAGAGAAACATAACAGAGCCGGGTCAGTTTCATTCTAACAAATAATATTTGGACAACTAATAGTGTTCACAAAATATTTACAAGTCTGGAATACTTAAAATTGTACTGCTGATACTTTCCTACTTGTTTAGTACCACCTTCACTGCTAATTCATCCATTGTTCTTTTCCAAAAGGCTCAGCCTTTTGGCTAACCAACAGAATGTGCCGTGATAAGCTGCACACATATTTTACTAAAAAGTAATGCTGAATAATTGCAGTATGCATGAAGGCTAGTTGTTGCATGTTACACTGAGTACGTTTTCACAGATTAGGTAAATTTGCAAATACAGATGAAAATACAGTTGATAAACCTATCCTGGCTTTTTGCATTTTATAGAAGTTCATTTTTGCCTCTTTCTTTGTTTATTTTGTTGTTGCTTTACTGTGCAACTGACCACTTAAAACTTCAAATATTTTATAAGAATA
>VZTM01041536.1:553-14721 GCA_013400555.1 Jacana jacana | reverse complement strand
ACGTACACACGTGTGCTACATAATATGGTAAGAAAGCCGTATTATTTGGAATATTTTTTTGAAATAAAGACAGGAAAATAGTTTTATTTTCAACCTGATGAGTCAAGATCAACAGACTGCAAAATTTCAATTATTTTTCTATTTCAGAATACTCCATAATTTTCTATTTTCTTCAGTTAGTTGAAATTTGCATTTTATGGAATATTTCAGATCATACCCAATGAATCATAGATTAATTTAAAAAAGAGATCATAATTCTCACATCATAACTGTTTAAGGTAGAACTGATGTTGTTTCCTTCAGTAGGTTTTCTGCCTTTGTGAAAAAAAACTTAATTATTTGTTTTGTGAAATATTGATTAAACTATATCTAATCCTCCCATAATCTGCCCCAAACTTATTGTACAGAAAGATTCATTATTAATTTGTGCATACATTTCATAGCTAACTTGAAGGGAAGCAATGTGGCAAAGACACAAACCATGCCATTTTGTTGAAGTTATTCAACAAATGGGAAAAGCCACCTCTTTACTTACTAATTTAGTTTCAGACCTTAGTATTTCAGAGCAGCAGTTTCAGAATTCTACAAGCTTTGTTGCAATGACTCACTTCTAGCCACATTCACACTGTGTTAAGTACAATTTGATCTGGAATTTTAACTCTATCCATTAAAAATAAATTTCACAAATACGTAGCAGAATGAGTTTTCGTAGCAAAATTGTAATAAAATTGATCTCTCAGTGTAAATTACGGTGCAGACATGGTCAGTTACTGTGCAAAGCTAATTCTTAGCTTTGCAGTACTTCACATTCTGACTAGATGAAGAGTTTCTGATTGTCTTAGTCACTGCATAGTTATTTCAATTTAAGTGTATACTCCACAAAGCCATTGCATCTGTATGGCAAAGAGTTAACCAACCAGAGAAGCAGGAGGTGCACAACAGCCCTGTGGTTGTGTTTTGATAATCATACCTCTACCATCACCTACCATAATGGCAAATCTGAGTTAATTACATTAACTATCACTGGAGACAAAGTCAAAAGGTCAGAATACGCCCCAGTTTATAAAGGTTGAAATCTAGCACTGGTGCCACCACTTGAGCAGTCTTCCCCTACCTTTAGTTACCCTCAAGGGCCGCACAGCTCTCCTCCCAAAAACAGCAGCCATGTATTTGCTTTCTGTGTTTACTTCAGATATCAGAATCCTCCTCTGTGCTGGTAAGGAGGAGAAGACAGCAAGCGTGGAAAAAGGTCTAAGAAGGCAGAAACAAGGAGTGGACTGGGGAAGGGTTGCAAGGCACAGATCCTATCAAGAAGGACCTGCATCAGTCCTTTGGGGCATCTAATCCATGTCAACATTCAGCTGGGGTCACAAAACTTGCCGTGGAAGAATTAGAGCAAACAGGACCATGCAAGAAAATGAAGGCACAGGGCCCAGACCCAGGATCAGACCCAGGTCTCCCCACTCCATGTCCAACTGAAAAGCCACACTCCTCCCTCGTTCTCTGCCACTCCAAGCTTTCCATTATTTCCCCATACACCCAACTCCTAGTTGATACCTCTGACTCCACGCACCCCTAAACCTCCCCTGAACTCCAGAAAAAGGAGCTCTCAAAAAGAAACAAGCTTCCCTCAATAGCTTCCAGTGAAATGAAAAATTCTTTCCAATGGTTCTCTGCATGATTTTCATTATTTTATACTTTTCACATCTTATTTTTCCTTTCCCCCCCACCTCTAATTGTCATGCACCAAACTATTTATTCCACATATTTAGTCTCAACACAGACTTAAGACTAATGCATATTATTGAATCACAGAATCACAGAATCTCAGGGATTGGAAGGGACATTGAAAGCTCATCCAGTCTAATCTCCCTGCCAGAGCAGGAACACCCAGAGCAGGTCACACAGGAATGCATCCAGGTGGGTTTGGAATGTCTCCAGAGAAGGAGACTCCACCACCTCCCTGGGCAGCCCATGAATGTTGTTCTCATCAGGAGGATATGATCCTTGACTTTTTCATGCCTAGACATTGCTGGAAATTGTCTGGGGAACAAAGTTAAAATGGAGTTAGGATCAACAGTTTATTTCTTTTTTTTATTTTTATTATCTTTTTGGAAATTCACTTTTTTCTTTTCCTATGTGTATAGACATCTTTCTGTATACAAACTATAAGCTGTGCACAGCAGGGCGCCTAGAACGCACCTAGAAGGCACCTAAAACAACTCAGAGGCATCCTACCAGCTCTCAGACCACACTGTACAAGTGATGGGATTTGGCAGGCTGGGCTCTATTCTCTTTATTGAACATGGTGGCAGAAGGCTCATGCCATGTTCGAACTCAAAATGAAGGCTGAAATCAGGACAGGTGCCTCTATAGTTAACCTGGCCTGGTATTCTGCCAGTATCTGTTCAGAGACAACAATTTATAAATTACTTGAGGGCTCAATCGTTTTAACTTCCTACAGACCTTCATAAAGAGGTCTTGATCTTGCACACACGCACAAGTGTCGCTCATCAACTTCAATGGAAAGGTGCAAGGGACTTTAAAGGACAATGTAAATTCTCTAGGACATTCTCTAGGACCTTAAAAAATACATGTTTTTAACCATCATATTTATAAACATGTGATTTGTTGCTATAGACCGTAATATAGTGACATCTAATATGATATATCTGTACTTTACCTGTTCACAGAGAATAATAATTCAGATACTGTCTTACAGGAAACGGTGAAAAAGGCAAAGGCAGTACATATCTATCTGTGTCAAATAAATGGAAAGAATGTGCCTATATCTAATATAATTATACCTTTGGGATCCTCAGCATAAGGCTGTGCATCTTAAACCAACCACTTTCACTTCTGATTTTCGAATTTATATTTCAAGCCAATGTTTGTATTCCTGTAACTCCCACACCGGTAGCCGGGCAGAAAACACTATTGACATAGGTCTCTGTTGTGCACTTATTAAAGTGAGTGTATATATGAACTATGCAGATTTATCTTCAGAAAACACTTGATTTAAAGATTTGACCCTAGGCAAAAAAAAATCACCTGGAATCAAATGACCACATAATAAGAAAAATTTAGAGATGAAAAGAAGATCTAAGAGCTGATTCTGGTCAATCCTTTAAGAGTGCAGGATTGTAACCTGTAATGGGTTCTCTGGAGTATTCTCTGCTCCAGGTTTAAATGACTCTAGCAATGGAGCCACTATTGTTTCTTTTTAACCCACCTCCTCACCAGGAATTTTCCTAGATACTCAGCCAGTGAGCTCCTGCTCTCATTTTCTTCTCATTTACAGTTCCTAGGTAAACAGACCCTCATAGAATCAATCATAGAATGGTTAGAGTTGGAAGGGATCTTAAGA
Source organism: Jacana jacana (assembly GCA_013400555.1). Taxonomy (NCBI): domain Eukaryota; kingdom Metazoa; phylum Chordata; class Aves; order Charadriiformes; family Jacanidae; genus Jacana; species Jacana jacana. Next base: position 11,354 of record VZTM01041536.1, on the reverse strand, counting down.
TCATCGAGTTCCAACCCCCTGCCCTGGGCAGGGACACCTCCCACCAGACCAGGTTGCTCAAAGTCCCATCCAACCTGGCCTTGAACCCTTCCAGGGATGCAGCAGCCAGAGCTTCTCCAGTGTCTCACCACCCTCACAGAAAACAATTTCTTTCTAGTATCTCATCTAAATCTCCCCTCTTTCAGGGTAAAAGCATTACCCCTCGTCCTATCGCTCCACTCCCTGACCAAGAGTCCCTCTCCAGCTCTCCTGTAGCTCCCTTCAGACACTGGAAGGCTGTCAGCACCGCTCCAGTATTGCACTCTGTTTTGGGTTGCATTGGCCAGGTTTCGCTCAACAGTAGAGAAAATTCTGGACCCATTCAAAGAGTGACCAGTTGACACCACTACCTGCTATCCAACCACCTGCTCACATTCACTTTTATTGGTTAGCTCGGTCGCTTCTCTTAGGGTTTCCTCTTGAATCAGTTCCTCCATTCTCTCACTTCAACCGTTTTCCTCTTTTTCCCCCTGAATCTAAGGCACGACTCACTGCAGTTTTTTGGAGGATGTTGTTTTTTTCTTTTATTTTGTTTTGGTTTTTTTAACAACATGCTGAATTCTACGTACTCTAATACTGCCATGTGGAAATTATGAGTTCCCAATGTGATACTTTTAAATATATGACATAAAAGGCATTGCTGCTACTTTAAAAAAGGAAAAAAATTTAACTTTGTAACTAATTTTTTCCACTTTCACTCTTAAATGTCTTCCTATTACTTAGTACCCGTTTCCACTAAATATTTATTTGTGTTTCAGACTATTTTTTTCTCCCACATATTCATCACCTTATTTTTTGTCATGTTAAGTCTTATCCTGTGTCTTATCAGACAACACTGCTAACCTGTCTTGGTTAGTCTTGTTCTTTAACTTTTCCCACAAGTTATTGTAGCATCTCCAAACACAGTTACTTGAATTGTTTCATTCACACCTTCCAAATTATTAGACATTCAGATTCTAAATTCAATATTCATGGAACAAGATAATAAACTTCCTTAAAATCACTAAACTGTGTGCAATTATTGGGGGGTGGGGGGTAGAAATTATTCATTTATTGAATTACTAGAACATTAAAATTACATATTTATTTGTTAATTTTCAGACAAAGTGATCATGTGACACCTGAGAGCTCAAATATCCTATGGTCTTTAACCTTCTGTGTAACTGATGGCCTGATAAGCATAGGATTGGGCTTCACCTGGGGGAGCAAAACCACAGGGATGAGAACATAGAAGAGGTGAAAATCCAGTTCAAAAGTCAAAATACAGAAGACTGTATCCATTTATGAGAATTTTTTTATTTTATATATGATAGGCCCAGCCTGGAGCCTCTGTTTGTTTTAGCAGCTCTTGTTTACAGGAGCTGCCTCATTTAGGAGACACCACGGGAGAGTAACGACCATCTGAAAAACAGGGACCTTCCAGGATTGGGCTCAATTAACGACTAATAGTTTGTGCAGTGTATTTTGCTTTGACAGGTATTTTGGCCTACCTTCCTGCAGATGCTTCAATGTATGCTGCCCGTGAAAACACACATTAAAGACACTGAGGTTTGATTTTTCTTAGGTGAGGGTGGAATACTGTTTTAAACTAAATTCAGAAACTAAACCTTTGCCTTAAATACAGTGTCTTGTGTTTACTGTGTGTGCAGCAAGGGAAAGTGTCTGCATACCCTACCTTATTAGCAGAACGTGCTCAAATGCCTGACTTTCATTTACAATAACTGGCATGTCTGTTTTTTTCCTTCAGTGATATTCTATTTGTTTCGCAAATGTTGAGAGACACGAACGGAACTAATGAATATTTCTAAGCAAAATGCTTCAAAATTGTATACTTTCAAAGTGACAGAAATATTTAATTTCACAAACGTGTCCCATTTATGCTCGAATTAGCGTATTTCACTGGGAGAATTTACATGTTTCAGCATCATCTACCAAGGGTGTTTAGAACAGGAGTGGCATCTTTCAGCTGCCACATTTACAAGTCACCACTTGTCATTAAATGTAACTGTACGTTCAAGAGATTTGCAATAATAACCTTTAATTAAACTGGGGACTGTTAGAGGGTTTCTGTCGCCCTTTGAAGTTCTTAATTATTAGTTGTATCCAGCCTTTTATGGCGCATTTAAGGTTAAATTAAATAATTAAAATACACCTCCAAGAGAAATAGAAAGACTTTACATGTTTTAATTAAACTTCGGAATTTCAAGGTTTTTAAAGCAATGTATGTTTTGATTTCCTTGCGTTGGCAAACTGGAACGCTACGTACGTTAAACAAACAGTCAAGCAAACAAAAATGGGTAGTTTTTTTATGGGAATAATGGCTAAGCATGACGCATGTAAATGAGCTATTTCCTATGCACGGCTGGCAAAAGTGCTAATTAAATAGTTGGTATTCAAGGCTACGCTCGTTCATTGTTTAGTGACATACAAATCCAGTGATGTGTGCCAGCAGACATTTTAAGTTGAATGTTTTCTCCTCTACGCTCTTTGTCATGAAATGGTGGCACCATGATGAGAACCCCAGTGTAAGCAAAACACTGAAATATGCTTCAATAGTGTTTTAACCATGTCGTGACACCAGCCTAGTTTTCTAATGAATTTTTAATCCCTTCCTTCTTATAGGGATGTTACAAGTTACCGCTGATGCATATTAAATCATACACATGAGTCATTTTCTCACTAAAATTTGCATAAAATGGCTAAATGCTAATGCACCAAATGGGGCTTACTATATATGGTACAGCAAATATGCCCTTGCAGGTTTTCTGCAATCAATCTCCTGTATTTCATTAGCAGACAGATAAAGGTCCCTTCTGAAAAGGGAAAAACTATTGTGTGTGTACGCTGCGAACTTACGACGCCCATGAGGATTTCTAGGTGGTGACAAGAACCCAGTCTAGAATTAGAATTTGCACAAGACTGAAAATAGAAGTTCCTTGGCGAGTGCAGCGGAGTGGTGGCCCTGAAAGCAGCGCCTGGTGCTGCCAATAACCACCATCAAGGTGGTCATCAAGACTTTCCACCTTTAGAATCATAGAATCATAGAATCATTTAGGTTGGAAGAGACCCCTGGGATCATCAAGTCCAACCATCAGCCCTACTCTACAAGTTCTCCCCTACACCAGATCCCCCAACACCACATCTAATCTGCTCTTAAACACAGTCAGGGAGGGTGACTCCTCCACCTCCCTGGGCAGCTGATTCCACTGACTGACCACTCTCTCCGTGAAAAATTTTTTTCCTAATGTCCAGCCTAACCCTACCCTGCTGCAGCTTGCAGCCATTCCCTCTTGTCCTGTCGCTCATTGCCCGTGAGAAGAAACCAGCACCAATATCTCTACAGTGCCCTTTCAAGCAGTTGTAGAGAGTGATGAGGTCTCCCCTCAGCCTCCTCTTCCTCAGACTAAACAACCCCAACTCCCTCAATCGATCCTCATAAGCCTTGTTCTCCAGGCCTCTCACCAGCTTTGTTGCCCTCCTCTGTACTCGCTCCAGCACCTCGATATCTCTCTTGTGCTGAGGTGCCCAGAACTGGACACAATACTCAAGGTGTGGCCTCACCAGTGCTGAGTACAGGGGGACAATCACCTCCCTACTTCTGCTGGTCACACTATTCTTTATGCAAGCCAGGATGCCATTGGCCCTCTTGGCCACCTGGGCACACTGCTGGCTCATCTTCAGCCTCCTGTCGACCAGCACCCCCAGGTCCTTTTCTGCCAGGCAGCTCTCTAGCCACACTTCCCCAGGCCTGTAGCGATGCATGGGGTGTGCACCAAGCACCGGGTTTAAAACCCAGGTAGGCCAGGATTTTAATTTTGCAATGCTTGGTGTAGCTCCAACGCTCCCGGCTAAATGAATCTGCAGCCACCAAAACCTGGCCAGCTCCTCGCTACTTCTCAGTGCAAGTCAAAGATGCCTTTCTTCTCTTACTGCTGCATACACTCACCTTCCACCCACATTCGCTGTCACCTCCACGTCTTCCTGCTAATAGAAATTATATATATCGGCCAACGTACATTTGAATTGACAGCACACTCGCAGTAGGAATGGTGTCGCTGTGGTAATATTGTGAACTTAAACCAAAACCTTACATTCAACAACAGAAACTTTAGTGTCTCATGGTTTTTTGGGGTTCTTTTTTTACTTTTTTTTTTTTTAACATCTTGAATACTTCTGTACCTGGCAAGAAAAAAAAAAAAAAGTGCCATTTAAAAATAAATGTATGCTTTGCCCTACAGTTATTTTGAATTAATCTTGATAAATAATTAAGTCATGCATAATATATTATTTAGATGCAATGGTCTTAAGAATCTGAGCGGTATTTCAACTACAATTATAGTAATTTATTTATCAGTGAAAAATTTCCATAATCACACTTCAGAACCCAGTGGACTGGAGAGATCTCAGAAGGACACCCAGGAACGTGCGTAACCACCCCGGGCGTTAGATTAGCGCGATAATGTAGCGGCGCGCGAGGTGCTGTAATATCTAACACAGCTGTATTTGGTGAATCGCTTTTCAACTAGGAAAGCTAAACCCAGTTTCCTCTTTTTAGTTTTATTTTAAGGAGAAGACAAATTTCCAAGTGGCATTAGACCACCCCACAGCAAACAAAGCATTGCTCCTACTGCGGAATGGAATCCTCCTAATGGATGGACAACAATTTAAATACCATTTGCAATAAAATCCTGGAATCTGCCTTCTTTAACTACCAGAAAAATGCGGCTAAATGGTCACTTGACTCTGTGTATTTATTTTAGGGTACCCCATTGGCCACCAGTGGTAAAGGACAATGCAGGGAAGGAATGAGGCAATTCCGTCCTGACCGTATAGAGAGACCGGTGGCGGAGGCAACTCACTCCTGGCAATTGTGTCACGCTGTGGATCTGCCCTCAGCCCAGGAAGCCTTCTTGAGGCAAATGAGGTCAAGCTTGTGGGTATGATGGAGTGCAGTGAACCCACTTCACGATGATGCACACAGAGACACGGATCATAAGTTTTCCAGACTCAGAGTTACGTGCACAGACACATACGCACAGGGAAGCTTGCACAGGCCACAGTGGGCCCATGTATATGCTGCTAAAATAAAAAGAGGATCTATGTGGCTGTCATACAAACCCAATTTATGCCATTTGAGAATTATGGGAATTTAGAGGAAGACATAAAATTAATATTCATATATTTCCCAACAATATATTTATGCCCACCAGTACCTCATAAAATCCTCAGTACTCAGCTGAACAGTAACCTATATAATGTGGTGCTTACACCAATTACTACCATAGAGAAGGAGTTTTCAATGGTCTGTTTGGAAGCAATTTTTTTTAATATAGAAAAAAAAAAAAGGGTGAAGAGTTAGCTCTGGCTGCATTTCAGCCTGTACCACCAGCAGGTTACATTTTCCCATGCACCTACGGCAGATTCTGAGATGCTACAACAGCAACTCCTTTCTGCAACAGAGAACAGCAGAGACAATAGTTCATACTTTATACAAAAGAGAGGTAGTTTTACTCTTTTTTGATGTACCACAACTGCTGCTGAGTTGGACAGGTGAGAAGAAAATGACTATGTGTGATCTCATCCTTGCCATGCGGGTCTTCTGTCACTGGCTCCAGCTTTCTCATACAAGGTTACTGTGTGTTAGATTCCAATTACATTAAACTGTTACCATTATTCTCATGATAATGATGTTATTTTATAACACCCCAAACTCTTGTTTCCTAAAGATAATATTCTACATGACAATGAGAGCAGAGTATTTTTAATGCTAATGTCCCTTTCAGAGAGCTGACATTATTAGCAGAATAAATGTAACTTACTTGAAAAGACATATCTTTAAAAAAAATATATCAGATTTTAAAAAACAATTATATTCTCCTTTTCAGTGGTAGAGAGTTTATTCTGGAATTAAAATGATCCAACTTAGACCATACGGGTCCTTCTACAAAGGGCAAAATGCTGGTCCTACTCAAGTCCAAAGATAGACTGACCAAGCTTTGACCCAAAACACAAGACATTAATTTTTCTCAACAAACTCTTCTGAGACCCTGAAAAAGAGAAATTACTGACTGTTTCCAATAGTCATTTATGTTTAAGTTCATTTTGACCTAGCTTCACTTTCTCTATACTGACGTGCAAACCCGGTGGTCAAAAGGCTAAGCAGAAGGTGGTTCCTTATCACAGTTTCCTATGCATTGGTGGTTCCTTTACTTCCTTTATCCCATGGGTCTGCTGATCCTGCTCACTGCTGCAACCTTATTCACAGACCACATGGCTTTTAGAGCCATCGAAGCCATAATAGTCTTCAAACCATGAATCAAATGAAGAAGACCTGTGTTCTTATCATGTACCGCGCTTTGGCGTAAATAATTAAACCATCAGTGTTTAGGAGGAGTGAATGACCATTCACCATTACTTTCCAACATTACATGCCTCAGATTCCACTAAGAGCTGAACAGAGGGCAACAAAGCATCTACTTCCAGAGAACCAAGATCAGTTTCACCTGAAGTCTATGCATCCCAAGGTTGTTCCTACATTAAATATGTATGCATTTTGAGGAGGGACATTACTTTGAGGGTGGCTCAGCCCTGGAAGAGTCTTCCCAGAGAGGTGGTGGAGTCTCTGCCTCTGGAGACATTAAAAACCTACCTAGACACATTCCTGTGCAACCTGCTCTGGGTGGACCTGCTCTGGCAGGGGGGTTCAAGTAGATGACCTCCCGAGGTCCCTTTCAACCCTATATCATTCTGTGATTCTGAGCTTTACCATTCCAGTATAAACTATTTTAGAAATATGCCCTTATGGTGTGGCCCAGGCATAAAAATTTCAAAGGTAAGTGGTAACAGATAGACACATGAGCAACAAAAACATCCCACTTGGCTGGGATGGCAAAGAGTCCTTTCCAAAATGTAACTCCTTTAGTTATATGGGGTCATATGACTCAAAGTCATAACAGGGTCCAAAAACAGGCCTATCCTTAAAGTGCCAACATGGAGATGACCACTTTCAAGGGGCTGCTGTCCCATCTGTCCCATTAGTTAACACAAACAGTGGTCCAGCATGGAACAGGGTGTGGGGAGGAGGACAAAAGAAAACCCCAAAGCCTTCGTTACAAGGTGATGACAAGGCCCTCAAAAGTACTTTCCCCTGGCCCCAGAAACGCCATGGTGAGGGGCACAGGGTTGTCACCATGGTAGGCTGGTTGAGTTCCACCTGACATCCACACACACAGCCAAGACGGTAGCATTAGCCTGGCGCAGTGTGACTTCTCCCTAATCCCTTCTGCAACTTACAACAAGTTTAAATATCCATGCATGATGTTATTAACTGGCTTTAGTAACCGCTTAACACCCAGATATTTTTTCTCCCCCCTTTTTCAGGGGAGTGGAAGGGGAGGAAGGGAGACTGGGAATGGTCTTTTGGAGCTTCCCCCAGAAGTCAAGAATGCTGGAAGATCACTCGCCATAATAACTCGATTTCTCAGCAACAGGATACCCAGGGAGGGAGAGGAAGGGGGTTGGCAGTTCCTCGTACACTGGGCAGCGCTAATTAGCCATAACTGCTAATAGCAATTAGCAACTGCTGTTAGCAACGTGGTCCTCCAGGGGGTGGGCAATGAGCCAGAGGATGAAGGCAGGGAGATGGGGGGAACAACAAACCAGACACCAGCCACGGCCCGGAGCATCCCAGAGCATCCCTGGTCCTGGCCATGCCGCCGCTGCCTCCAGTCTCCCAGGAAACACCAATCAGCGCTGCTGGTGGGTGGGGCCAGGGGAGCGGTGGCCCAATGGCTGGTTCCCAGCCGTCCATCCACCATCTCGGTGGGAGGCGGTGGGGGTTGCTGTGGGCCTTGGCCTGCGTCTCAGTGACGGCTGCCAGACCGCCGCTCACAGCCCATTGCTGGGGCTCAGACCAGCAAGGGTTGGGCTGGGGTAGCCAGAGAGAGGCAGTGGAGGCCGGCAGGGCCGCAGGTGGAGCCCTCAGGCCTGGCACAGACTCCTTCGTCTGCAGGGTGGTTGCCCCCAGGTGTGGAGGTCTCAGGGGCGCAAAGCCCAGGCCATTTACGTCCATGAGGGGCCAGGGAGAGGCCTTCTCCTCAGCCCCTTCCACTGCCAACAATACTCACGCTGCCTTTTTGGCAAACCAGTCTGTAACAGTGAATTTTTCCTGTTAATACTGTCGGGTGAGAGACAAGATCCAAATCCATGAAGCCTAGTGGTAGTTACTGACCTGCTCTGCTTCCAGTCCAAATAGTACAGAAGCAGGAGTGAGCAGCCCAGTCTCCCAGGTGGCACTTGGGAGGGCAAGTCGTGGGAAGTTTGGCTCAGAGCTTAGTGTTAGTTGTGTGGAGATAGGGTAAAAATGGCTTTTTCAGCATTAGCTTTAAAGGCACAGACTGAAAACCCCACTCCCTTTTCCCCTGCATTACCTACATATCTAACATCTACAGGTCAGCAGCCTGGCATGAGATGCGTCCTGCTCCCTGCAAAGCAACAGCACAAGTTCATCTGTGTTTAGACTCTGACCCTGGCACGTAATCTCTGCACCAACTTTACACTGCGTGCATACACACAGGTGTCTTTATAAGTCACACACAAGCAAGAGCTTCAGGAAGAACAAAGCAGGTTACTGTTGACAAACAACAGCAAAGCCAAAGGGCTCCCTTTTTCTGTCCTGGTCCTTCCAATGGAAAAAAAAGGCCCTCATTTTTACTACTCGCCACTTAGTTAGCAAATTTAATTGTCAAAGTCTGACATCTTCTTCCTTCTAAATTACAATAATGGAGGAGGTAAGGGGTAATTAATATGCTTGCCCCAGAGTGAGCAATCTGTGGAAGTGGAGTATGCTTTAAAAATCTAAATGGACTTTTTTCCATCGTGTCGCTGTGGGATGGCTGCACACCCACCCACTTCCCTTCTGGAGGCAGCCAACAGAAAACAGAAAACACCTTTTAATTCACATGGGAAGTGCAGGATCTGCCCTAACGGACAGTGTGCCCTTGGCTTCTCCACAAAAGGAAATATTTCACAACTTGCCTTTTAATTGAAACAGAAATAATGAAGCCATCCTACGCTAATGCATATCAATAGCAACTTTAGGGAAGGGGGAGATGCAACATACCAGCATACCCCATTCATATCAGCAGCCTTTTCTGGAGGGAAGAGGGCAGAAAAGACACATTTCTCTGTCACCAACGCCTGCCCAGTCACCACACCAGCATTCCCAGTGCTGCAGGTGATGGCACTGCTGGGAAAGGCGGCCAGCGAAGGGGCGGGGGGAGTGCCTTATTGCAACACGAGGGTAGTTACTCATTATTTTGCAGTTTTGTGGCAGGAACTGTACAACAGCTTATGAAACACAGAATGTCAGAACTCGCTATAGATTTGCAACGCGCTCTCCTCAGGCACAGGCAACCGAGTCCTCGCGATGGCTGCGAGCTGTTTCGTAGTTTGCACTGTGCATGAGTGCTAAACAGAGGGCTAAACTGAATAGCACTCAGAAAACATTATCAAGTGGGGGGGAAACACACACACACACACACAGACAATCAAAAAACAACCAAAACCCCCAATAATAAAACCCAAACAAACCCAAAGGAGTAACAATAAAAGGCGAGAGACCTGGAAACATTCCCGCTGGTACCTGGGACTACACCGAGGTGCCCTTATGGATTTTGTCCAGGAGGAACACATTTCCTACCTCTTCTCTTATCAGTTTCAGGCTTATTTCTGCTAAACATTCAAGAAGAACTCTTCCCCTTGACTCAAAAGCAGGGTCCTGTGTTCTGTGGAGTGCGCTTATTAACATTTTTATCAGTCCCAAGCTGGAGGCTAGCAACAGTTGCCAAACACAAGGGTTTTTTTTTCACACAGTAGGGTTTTTTTTTTAATTACCGAAGAAGCAGTTTAGAAACTTGAACTTCTCAGAAAACAATTAGCCAGCTCTGTGCGCTTGAACCCCAGTTCCCATAAGAAAATTAAAATGTTTATCTGGCTAAAATAACTTGTAAATTATCTCCTTTCCCACCCCCACCCCTGGCTTCTTTTTCTTTTTTGTATTTCGTGCATTGTAGACCCCAGCAATGATATTAGTTCTAGTGTGGGAAAATATTATAATTGAGATCTGGTAAGTTATTTGCAGACTTCAAGTTTTTCTTTACACTGTGCTGACATTTAGTACAGCCCCGGTGAGGAAGACAATGCTGCCATTCATGGCTCTAGACGTAGATTTCAATCGACTTAAAACGGGCACAATGAAACTTGGTCATTCACTGGTTGCCCATATTGTGTTCCCAAATTTTCTCCCAGCAAAAGTATAATGACTGGGTATTGTATGGTGGCACAGACAAGAGCTCAGCACAAGAGACACTAGTTTTGTCTGACGGTGTGAGAAAGTCGTGGAGGGGGATCTTTTCTTCCAGATGGTGTTAAATTCAGCTGCCTTTTTAACATTGGCCTTGCACAGCAATCTGCTGCTCCCTTTATCACAAAGAATGAGCCGGGGTTGCCTGCTAGTTAACATGCGAGCTCACGCAGCCCGCAGCTTCACTCCAACTGGTTTAAAACGTGCTGGTATGCTCAGTATTAAACTACTTGAGCTGCTCGCTCTAAAAACTGCCTGCAAAGAACTGTTCCACTGATATTTACACCTTTTTACTTTCTTTTTTCTTTTCTTTTCTTTTCTTTTCTTTTCTTTTCTTTTCTTTTCTTTTCTTTTCTTTTCTTTTCTTTTCTTTTCTTTTCTTTTCTTTTCTTTTCTTTT
>VZTM01041535.1:0-32519 GCA_013400555.1 Jacana jacana | reverse complement strand
TAGACATCACCACAGTGGCAACTTAGGGCAATCAAAGGTCTTCCATGCCATTTGTAGTGTGTGTCATTTTATTTTCAAGAATAAGTTGAAAAGTAGTGTGGAAAATCTAATCCAATTTGGCAAGCCTAGCATAGATTGTTTGTGGTTGAGACGTGCACATACTGTTTTCTAAAGCTATGGATTAATAGTTCGCTGTTTTGTGGAAACCAGAATCTGTTAAGGACTAGCTTCTGTACACTACTGTGCTCAGAGTTAACACTGAAGTAAGAATTCGGAATCTGGGAAGAAAGCAGGAGTGGGCTTCTAACATGCAAGTGCTTAATTAGACTTAATTAGGGAAGAATTTGCTACCATGCACTGAAAATCGTCCTGTAAGTTTGAAATGCACCATTGACCTCCAGGCATCCTGTACTGCCAGAAAAACAATGGAAAATGAGAGCCATCAGAAGAGGGACAAAGGCAGTAGGAGTTCTGAAGAATTTGCAGTAAAATGTTTGGACAAGAGACTGATAAGAAAGGATTGTATTAATAGGTTAAAGGCATGAACAGGAGGGACGGAGGAAAACTATTCACTGTACCTTCTTCACTACAAATAATTATTGCCAAGGTAACGAGAAGAAACAAAGAGAGTTTCAGATCTAGCTGTGGGAGGAATTGCACTGATAGTGAGACACACTCTAGGGTGTTTGGATAGGTAGGGCATAAGCTTGATTGGTCACTGCCTCTGAATAGATAAGTATGAGTTTAGCAGCAGTCAGATGTTGCCTATTATACTTGAATGAATTAATGGTGTTCTGGTACAGAGGCTCTTTTAATTCAGATTTTCCTTTATATTTCAATTTTTAGTTCATTGACTGGCTGATCAATATGATGGAAAGTCCTAAGGAAGCATTATCAGAATCTTCCACAGACCTGCTGAAAGGTAGGATATTTTTAATTGGTCCTTATTTTTTCATAACTATTATTACAGATCAAAATCCAGTTATTAAAAGGAATAAGATTGCATCTATACTGTTAGCACATGTAGCAGAGATATATTTTGCCTTTAAAGAAACCTTCACAGGTAAGTTAAAATTCCTGTCTGCAACAGCTTCTTATATTTGCTGTCTCATCTGCTGACACTTACAATGTACCACTGATGATCAAAAGGAAATAAAGGTACATCTGGTCCTGCAAGGGTATTTCAGGCATAGGTTTGTGTCAATTGTTTTTGAAGTTACCCTTAACAATGAAATGCAACGTACTATTTGGAAACCCTCCAGTATTAGAATAGAAATCACACAACAATTTATTTAGGTGGAACTGAAGGCTGAGCTGTAGGGAGGGGGTAGGAGACAGTCAATGACAGTCTCATAGAGTGAGTGGACAGGAAAAGGTAGAGGATTTAGGGTTGCTGAAAAAATGCATGAAAAGAAAGATGGGAAATGCATGGTATTTTGAATTACAGTAACGTCCAGTGGCCCTAGCAACACCCCATTGCTCATCTAGACATGTAGGATTGGTAATATAACATGTGCAAGTCATTTTAAGAGGATGCACACCACAAAAACTTTTAAGTGAGTGTGCTTGTGCTTCTTTCCACTAACACAAGGCATCTCCTTCAAATCACATGATTTGTTGGACTTAAACACAGCTTCTTGGAATCCAGTTGTAAGTTCTTTGCATAACCAGGAGAATTAGTCTTGTTTTGGGGATCTGCAATCTTTAATCACTCTCTGATAAACTTCAAAATTCCCCAGTTGTGTCTGCTAATCTTAACCAGAAACAGTGCTAAGGATTGTTGGGGAATCTCCTCTGTACATCAGAGGATTCTGATATACACAGTATATTCTCAGTGTGCCTTGACTGAGATGAGTCATTGTTTCCCTTGAGCTTTCCATTCTTTTTTTTTTTTTTTTTTTTGCTTTTAAGTACTGGAGCATGAAACTCCCTTCTAGATGACTAGAATGTGACTGGTTTGTTTACTGGATTTTGCCTAAACACATGAAGTTTTAGGCAAATTGAATTGAGAAATCAGTGAATTTCATTTCCAATCAGTGACTTGCACAGAGGACTTAAACATTGTGCTTTGTGCTTCTGTCCTTCTCAGTGCCTCCTATCATTGAATTCAGACTTTCAGCAGTGTTGGTTGATCTACATGTCACTTCAAAGCAATAGTGTAATTAGCAGATGATGCGGTATGATTTCCCTAGGAGTCATGCCGTAAAGCAGGTGGATTAAAAGTGTAGCACACTATCAGATTCCAGAGGAATGTAGAGACTAGCATCCTTTGTGAACAGCAGAAGTAGCAACCTGTCAGTCCAGAAAGAGAAAAAAGTCATGAAAAGAGTAAATAGTAGAAGAACTGAATGTATACCTGTGTTAGTAAAATGGGTAGGGAGAATACTCTCACATTCTTTCCAGTCTGGACTGCACAAATGAATGTCATTTTGCCCTTGTCTTCACAGTTACACTTCTGGCCTTGAGGTCTCTTACGGAGTTCAAGAAGAAAGCAGTGTGGACTAGAGCTTACGGGTGGTAGCTGCATGCTGTATCGTATCCAAGGAAGAAAACTGTTCATACTTGAAAGCACGCTATTACAGTTCAGGCATCAAGACCACCAATTCAAAGTGGTTTCCTATCAGAAGGTTTTGTGTATACATATCTATATTTTTTTTTTTTTTTAATCCTTTTACCCTCTCCCAAAGATTCATAGGAAGAAAACAATATTTTGTTTTTCACTAATGGAGTGTTGCTCTTTTACAAACTACCTAGCATGGCTTGAGCTGTGCTACATCTGTATGAGAAAAACTCATCAAGATGTTTCAAGTGATGCCTGGGAGCCTTGAAAGCTGGAGTGAAAAACTCCTGTAACTCATGGAAGTTTTGTAGGAATGGATGGAAAAATAAACTTGTAACATTTATTTTGATGTAGCCTATTGTATGTTTTACTGTGACAGGCTTCTGAATTAGCATTATTTGTTAACTTATAACCCTTGTTAGTAATAACATGATGCTTTTGTGCAGTAGTGACAACACGTTGAAGGTATATAATGTAAGCAGGGTCTCTGAAAGGGGTGGTAGGCTGGTCAATTTTGCAATAACTTTATGAAGATCACTGAAATAAGTCAATGATCCTACACTGCTGTGTCCCCAGCTCCAGGGCAGTTGCAGTTTTCTTTCTGCTTACGACTGTCCTTGTCTCCTTTAGCCTCCTTTGCAACAACAATAACACTCACAGGGGAATGTACAAACACAAATACAACACCACCACTCACCGACTGGACCTCAGATACCTCCACCAGCTCCTAAGAGGCGACTTCCAGCTCCCTCCCCCAGCCAGCTCCTGGGTGTAGACTGGGCATGGCTCACAGAGGGTGGAATACCTGTGTCCCTGCCAGAGCATGGGGAAAAGTAACCCTATCCACACCAGAACCAAGACACACTGATAGAGCTTAGGCTCCCCAATCCTCTGAGGTGGAAGATGTGCAAAAGCAGTGATTTTCCATTTGTGGACACTGAGATTGCAAATGACCAGTTGCATCCGCTGAATCTTTGTAAGTCCATAGAGTCTAATGGAATTCATCCCAGAGTACTGAAGGAGCTAGTGGATGTCACAGCAGGACCCTGCTTGATCATCTACCAGAGGTCTGGAGAGCCCTCTGCTGACTGGAAGCAAGCCAAGGTTATTCTAATTTACCAGAAAGGCATGAGGGAAGACCCAGTGGACTACAACCTGTTAGTCTAACCTCATTACCTGGGAAAAAATATGGAGAAGATCATACTGGGTGCTATTCAAAGGTATTTAAAGGACAATGCAATCATCAAGCATAGTCAACATGGGTTCACAAAGGGAAAACCCTACCTTTCTAGGACAAGATCACCCACCTAGTGAAAGAAGGGAAGGTGGTGGATATAGCTTTTCTAGATTTTAGTAAGGCTTTGTATACCAGCCCTCACAGCATCCTTCTGGAAAAGTTGACCAACTATGGGATAAGCAGGTTGATGGTGCACTGAGTGAATAACTGGATGAAAGGCAGGGCTCAAAAGGTTGTAGTGAACAGGGCTACATCTGGCTGGTGGCCAGTACCGTCAGTGTTCCTCAGGGCTCAGTTCTGGGACGTTCTGTTCAGTATGGTTATCAATGATCAGGATGCAGGACTTGAATGCACCACCAGTGAGTTTGCTGATGATACCAACTGGGAAGGTCCTGCTGACTCTCTCAAGGGACAAGAGGATTTGCAGAGGAATCTAGATCGGCTGGAGCATTGAGCTGTCATTAATGGCATGAAATTTAACAAGACGAAATTCCAGATTCTGCACCTGGGACAGAGTAACTCTGGACACAAGTCCAAATTGGGAGAGGAGTGGCTGAAGATCAGCCCAGCAGACAGGGATCTTTGGGTGCAGGTTACCATAAGGCTCAATATGAATCAGCAGCATCCTCTGGCAGCCAAGAGGGCAAACTGCATCCAGGAGTGTGTCAAATATAGTACCACCAGCGAGTCAAAGGAGGGCTGTCTTCCGTGAGTGGTCAAACACTGTAGCAGCCTCCTGCAGAGCTGTCAATGCCCCAAGCCTGTCAGTGGTTAAGGGGCATTTGGACTATGCCCTTAATAGCATGCTTTAACTTGTCAGCCCTGAATTTGTCAGCCAGTTGGACCAGATAATCCTTGTAGGTCTCTTCCAACTGAAATAATCTATTTTAAATACTCCAGTACTCTACAAACTCTCTGTGTTCAGCACACATAGGACTAAACTAGGCCTAGTTTGCAGTAAACCTCTCTGAAAGGCAGGTGAGTTGGCTGTCGGGTTCCTTTCACTCTGTAGTTCCTATCAGGCTGCTATACCTGCAAGTATACACATAGCCCATGGTGGAGATACTGTTCCATTTTGTGCTAGTACTGGAAAATGAATATTATTTTTATTTCTAGGTGATCTCTTTAAAAATAGTGAGTTGCTTTGGAGACAGTGACTTTCAAGGACTGAGGTAGGCACGTTAATCACTACTGCATTTTAGATGTGTGGGAAGGCAGCAAAGGAAATAGGTGGTGGGTATTGGTAGGAAAAGTTCTTATGACCAGTATAGCTGTTCTGCAGGCAAACAGAAGGGATAATTAGGGGTTTTTTTCCTATCTTTAGCACTTCAGTATAATTTCTTTTCCACACAGTGTGTGTCACATGCGTATTTATTAATCCAATCTCGGAGTACATACACTGTGTTAAAACTACTGGTTTTAAGTGTCAGATAAATGTAGCCGAATACCCTTTGGTTCCTAAAGAGATTGTTCAACCACTTCAATTATATATCAGTTCCACAGTGGTATTTCTTCACCCTTGTTTATACAGTGCATTATTTTGCCAGTGTTTATGTAGATATGTAAGAGCAACACTTGTTTTAATTCCATATTTTGATATAAATGGAGATATAGATGAACTGGAATCTCAAGACTGATATAAATTTTGGTGGAAAGACACGGGCAACTTTTTAAGAACCTTTTTACCTGTCCAATACTAATTTTTTCCAGAAAGTAAGATAAGGAGTTGAAGCTAAAGCTACAGTCGCCTGCTGTGGTCATACATTTCTTGAATCTCATAATTACCTGCCCCAAGTTCTCTCTCCATTAGAAAGAGGTGGGGAAGTCTTCTATCATTAACTTCATGCCTTTTCCCTGCAGTTCAGGTTAAGGGGATCCTCCCCATAGTCAATTTTAAAGAACCCTTCTATTTCAACATTTCAGACAGATGTTACAATCAATGCAAAGGGAGAGTATCACATCCTGGTTGTTTTTTGTGTTGTTTTTTTTTTTTTTTAATGTAAAACAATAAACATAGCTTAATACTAATATCTGTAGTAGGTTTGACCCTGGCTGGCTGCCAGATGCCCAATCTCTCCAATCACTCTCCCTCCGCTACAGGACAGGGAGAAAATATTATGATAAAGCTCGTGGGTCAAGATAAAGACAGGTATATCATTTACTATTTACTGTCACAAAAAAGAAACCCACTCTACTTGGGGAATAGTAATTTATTGACAATTAAAAACAGACTAGGATGGTAAGAAACAAAGACAAAACAACAAAACACCTTACCCTCCTTTTTCCATCTTCCTGTGCTCAACTTCCCTGACTTTCTACTTCCTCCCTCACGAAGTGATGTGGGGTGAGTATGGAATGGAGGTTGCAGCTGGTTCATCAACCTTCATTTCTGGTGCTTGTTCCTCTTCACACTGTTGCCCTGCTCCAGCATGGGGTCCCTCCCATGGGATACAGCCCTTTGTGAACTGCTCCATCCCCGGAAGTGTTCAAGATGAGGCTGGATGGGACTTTGAGCAACCTGCTCTAGTGGGAGGTGTCCCTGCCTATGGTAAGGGGGTTGGAACTCCATGATCTTTAAGGTCCTTTCCAACTCTAGGCATTCTATGATTCTATGAACATGGTTCCATCTCACAGACTGCAGCTCTTCAAGAACTGCTCTACTCTGGGACCTTACATGGAGTACAGGAGGAGGCTGTTCCACTTTTCCTTCCAGGAACTTGCTCCTGTGTGGGCTCTTTGTGGGCTGCAGCTTCCTTCAAGGCACATCCAGGAGCTGCAAAGGGACAACCTGCTTTGCTATCGTTTTCTCCATGGGCTGCAGGGTAATCAGCTGCAATGTCTGGAGTACCTCCTCCTCTCCTTCCCCACTGAACTTGGTGTCTGCAGAGCTGTTTGTCTCATATTTTATTCTTATTATTTTCTCTCACTGCTGCTGTGCAGCAGTTTTTACCTTTTCTAAAATACGTTTAATGTTAATATGTTAATTTTGATTAAATATTCACAGAAGTGCCATCAGCTTTGCTGTTGGGCTTAGCAGTGTTTCTGGAACCAGCTGTGGCTGGCATGGGGGAAGGCTGTAGCCCAAAGTCTTGCCACATAGACCTAATACTTTATTATATGTCATGTTTTTTCCTACCAGGTATGTTAATTACAGGCAGTTTGCTGACAAACACATTAGATGATCGAATTTCCAGGGGCAAAAACATCCTTCACACACCTTCATTGTCTTATATAGTGGTTGGATGTGTTCTTCTTCTGGCTCTTACTTTTTAAAGCTGTCATCCTATTCAACTGATCTATAAATTTCTTCATGTTGTCCACACCTGAATCAATTTGGATCAGATGAAAGTCCAAAGTGGGAATACTGGGAATACTTCTGTTTCTGTAATAAGTTCCAAATTCCTACCTGTGTGCAGTGCTTTCAAAAAAAACTAAACAAACCAGGGTTAACTCTATACTATTGCATATCTGACCTTGATGCTTATGGTTTGCAAATGCTCCAGTGGTCACAGTAGTCTGCAGGTATTTTCTACCATTTATATTTATATAATATAGGTGACCTTTCTTAAGAACTGAGTTCGAGGCCAGATTCACTTCTTCCTATTGTGACGGTGTTCATTTTCTCTTTAAATACTATCTTTCCTCCAACTATTCTCTGACCTCCTTCACCCTTGTTTATCAGTCAAGCTCAAAAAAATAACGTCACTTTTCTTCCCCACCTGCTTGCATTCAAATGTGTTTGATAATCAATATGGATGGAACATCAGACAGGCCTCTGCCAGCCTCTAGGCAGTTTTTGCCTGTACAGTCCACTGGGTTACCGTCCGTATTCTTCATTCCCAGCCTTTTGAAGAGACCAGGTTCTAGTTGCATTCACACAGAGGCACAACGAGCAGTGCACTTGAGAAAAAATAGCCAGAATTTTGCACATGGCTTTTAAGAGTCATTCACATCCCTTGGAGGAGCAGAATATATTTGGCTTGACTGTGTAATGACATCACGCTTCTTTTGCGTACCTGTCTGTTGTTCAGCATGGTAGAAAATCATTGTGGTGAAAGAGGTTCCCAATGTCTGCCAGACACACGGTCATAAGTTTTAACTTCTGACCTTTAAATATCCCCTTGAATACGTAGTAGATGACTACTTGATCGCTTGCCTTTGCGATTTAGCTGCACTTTCTGGAATCTTGTTTGGAGAAGTGAAGGTTGGACCACAATTCCAGGAATCCTTTGTGAATGCCTGGGGCTAATCAGCATGTGAATCTCATAGGTTGCAAAGTTTCCAGCTTCTTCTCCTTTTTCTTCCTGGAGAGATTCCAGTTCTAGCCCATTTAGCATTTATATACATGGGGCGCATACGTGCTGCCTGATACAAAACACTCTTATAGATTAGACAGTATTGTCATTACAGAATATCCATTGCTAATGAGGCAAGAATTAACACCACAAGAAGGGTTGTTGGTGTGATTGTGAGTGGAGGTGCTCTTCCATTTTTTTCACAGTTCTCTAATACATATTAGGAAAATATATATTCATTTTTAAAACTTCTGCCATTTGAAGTCAAAAATTTCAAAAGTAACTAGTTATTTTGTGGTGCATTGAAGATATCTGCGTTTTCTGAAAATTCCACACAGCCAGATAATGTACATGCAAACAGGAATTCTGCATTGAAAAATCTTTGTCTAAATTTTTTTTTAGCCTATGATGAGCAGCAGCCCGCTGGGATTATATTTCTTATTTCCAAACAAGATCTCAATTTAGCTTCTTTTCTTTTTGATCTTGCTTGTCCCTAGGTGTGCTTTCCTTTCAGAGAAGAGATTCTGGATGATAAAGCACATACCTGAATCAAAACACAAAATGGTGTAAGAACAAGGGAGTAATGTCTGAAGGGTCTTTAGTTCATCTAAAAGGGACGGTGGGAGCCTCCGTCTGGCAACCTGCATGGTTCCTTCCATGAATTTACGAACAGAACACCACATCACAAACATGAGATCCTTCAAGTTAATGTTAAAGCCAATGACAGAACAATGGTTGTAATGCAGCCAACTTCAGTTCAGATTTTTCAGAGATATTTTGTTCAGAAGCAGAGGTCTATTTACATGCAGGTTTTGGGGTGGCCTCTTTTTTTCTTTTTTAACCATTTGGAAAACGAAGCTGTAAAAATCTTAATATAGATAATAACTTCTCAAAAGAGCAAGGAGGAATGAGTGAGGTGGGGTTGCACAGAATGAGAGTATGATCACGTAGGAATTGATTTAAAAACAAACAAACAAAAAAAGGAGTAAACTTTAGTAAGCAGCTGTAAGGTCAAGATCATTGAAGCGTATTTTTTGTTGCCTCCCACATACAGTGCCTCCTCCAAATTCAATTATTTGTATTTGAAAGACATCAGAAGTCAGAGCGGCTGGTGATGAACTTCCCCGCAGTGTCCCACTGCGCAGAGGAGCTGTGGCAATCTCAGGGATTTGAGGTTTTGTTGCTGTGTTGAGACCCAGCATAAGGGAAGGTGAGATACTTACCTATAAACAGCACTGGCAGGTACATTTTCAGAACGTAGGGGAAGTAGATTGAGAAGGCGAATGGAAAGGGTAGCTTGATGGAGTATGTGCCAAAGGATTCAAAATAAGGCAGTGACACACAAATTGCAAATGCTGTAAAATAACACGGTAAATCTTTAGTCAAAAGTGGGTTGAAGATCATCAAAAAGCTTCATGTAAAAGTCAGTTACCTCTAAGGCACAGGCAGCTGTATTATATGCTGAATTTACCATGTCATTCATATGCATATGCACATGTTGTTTTCTTCTTCAGTTCAGTTCTGTATGTCTGAAGTGCTAATTGCTCTCTCAATACTTGAATTATCAAGTAATTCCTATTCAGTTAACGAGTTCTGTTACACCTGTAGCTGTACTGCTTTTAATATGATCTCAGTGGGCACATTTCCTGGTGTAAGTATGAGAAGCTGCTAAGTGTTGCCTGGGACAGTAAAGTCAGCCTCAGAGGGGAAGAAGGCAGCTTTGGGACTTGCTGCCTAACGTGACCAGTCTGGAATGGGGGAACCCATGTGTCTTTTGTGGGGGCATTTTCCTGCTTTATCCAGAAAAATAAATATTTTCCCATACTGTTAAAAAAACCCAAAACAACAAAATGATCCCCTCAAACCAGACATCCAAACCACAGAGAAACCCTGTTAAGGAAAAAAGAGGTACAGAAAAGAGAAAGGGGACATACAGGTTAATGTGAAGGTACATACACATTTATTATTACTTTGGCAAAACAAAAATAAGTATCTTAAACACAAATTACAATTGAACTGTTTTATTGAAGATAAGGAAGTGAGTTGTTGGTACCTATCCCATCTCCTTACCTTTAGCCAGAACAGAAAGAGGATAGAGTGGGATGCAGAGTGAGAAGTTGAGCCATGTCAGTGGTGGGTAGTATATTCCCGTCCTTGTTAACATGTTGTAAGTGTACCTGCAGCAAGAGGAACAGCTGATGAGCTCAGAGGGAATGACCATGTCATTAAGATACAGGTATATTGAAGCATCCAAGGGAATTGCAGAAGAGCCTGGAGCTGCCTATCTGAGAAAATTTCAGGGCAATGCTGCAGCAGTTTTGTTCAGGCTCTGATAGATGTCTGAAAGGAGATGGTTGGTTTGGAAGGGTCATCAGTGGTGCTAACCTGAAGACAGCAATACAGCCTTCCAGCCCCAAGGGTCTTTCAGAAACCATCATGATTTTATATTGGTCCATCAGAACATGGGTATCAGATAGGGATGTTACAACTGAGAGGGGACAGCATGGCTGTTGCTTGGGAATGAGAAAGTGCTGATTTATGACTGCTGAACCAGCTAAGTCACTGCAAGAGGATGCTAAACAGCATAGTAATCACAGGTGCTTAGTCTTCTTTAGTACAGCTGCCCCTCCCCTGTACCTCAGAAGGGGCAGTTGGTGCAGAAAACCCAGTTGCACTCTCCTGTATAGCAGCATTTTATTCTTACTGTGGCTGTCACTCAGTGGGAGACCAGAACACCTGGGACACCACTCTCCAAAGGTGAGCAAAGCCTACTAGTTTGACCTAAAAGTGGCACAGCACCTTTCTGAACACCGGGGAAACAGGTCTGGTTGCATTTTTTGGTCAGCTGAAAAGCTTCTTGCTTTGTGGTCTTGCTAGAGATATGAAAGTAAGGATTTTTAAGCCACTGTTTGCCAGGAGTGTTTCTGGCAGATGGAACCAGCATTAAAGAAACTTCCTGTATTACCTTCTTGTTAACTTATTTGACTCGTTTTGCATCCATTTCTGGGCTGCAGAAGAGTTTGATGGGCTATGATTTATTATGGAGACATAATAATTATTAATAATAAGCTGTAGTCTCAACCCAATACAAAAAAACAGCTACTCCCTCTCTATACACCTTCTTGTGATGTTTATGGTATAAGCACGAAAGACCAGATATAGAAAACCTGGCACAATTTCCTTTCAGTATATCACCAGCCATAATGCATGGGGTATTTATGTCCCTGAAGAACTATGTGGAAACACTTGTAATACTTCAAGACTAGTTGGCTAAGGGATGGTATAGATTTCTGTACACTTAAAGACATGATTGCTTCTTTGAGATGCTAGGACATGGCACAGATGCTGTAAAATGTTATCAGGTAAGAATTCTAAATCTGAAGGAGTTGCACTCTGTGTTGTTATTTGAATTGGCCATGTAGTGCTATAAACTACAATATCTTGCTGACTAAATGGCCCCCGTTATTGTTATCCTGCTGGACTGTATTTTTTAGCAGTGATTGATAGAAAATAACGGTGCATTGACAGGACTATTATGCACTGACAGGACTTTACCACCAGTATTGTTTATATTTTTGGGCTCTCTCCACCTGCACAAAAGCTTTTCATTTGAGATTAGGTTCTACTATTTTTCTTTACAGACTTCAAAAAGGAATGGGATGGAGCAATAATCTGAATAATTAATACAATCAGTAGTTTCTTAACACATGTAGTATAAATACTCTGAAGCTGACTTAAACTCTTTTTTATCAAGCCTACCTAATACTTTCCTTTTTCAGATATTTTATAACATGTATTTCCTTTGCCAAACAAATCCATATTCCCAGTCAGTCCTCAAATCTATTTTAGCAGAAAGAAAAAATATTAAAAACATTTTGCTCCCATACAGAGGTTGCTAAGTCTCGTTAAAATGCTTCTTATTTCCATCTGTCTTCCCTGCTGTAAGTCTACAAACAGAAGCTTAAGTTAAAAATGAGAAATATTACTGACTTTATATATTGATGCAAAATCAGTAATGTGGAATCTTCACCGTTGTACTTTTGCCACAGGGAGGTACTGGTAACCTTCCACCATACCAAATTTTTGAGATAAAAATCCTGAATTGTATTCTTGCGCGTTTGGCCTCATGCATGTTGTCCCTGCTGTGTGATAGATGCTCTGCTACAGTCCTCTAAAATCTTCAGTTTCTGCAGCAGAAGGTTTTTGGAAAGCACAGTGCAATTTACCCAGATTAGTCTTTCATGTCTTAATAAGAAGTTTGGCCATTGTTGCCTTACTGTGCTGTCAATCGTGGATCAAAGTGAGATGTTTAAAAGAAAATATTAAAGCAATAGGATGATAAATCAGTCTCAGAAATTGCCACTCCCTGGGAGGCAGCTGTCATTTAAACTTTTGTTAAAGAGGTCAAATCTGTTGAACTACAAATGTTAATGCAACAATATACTTCTGTAAGTCACTTGGCCTTTCAATTATGTGGATTTTTGTAAAAATCAGTAAGTAGCTTATAAGGTCCAAGCTTTTATTTAAATGTTTTTATTTAAAATGTATAATATTCTTTTCTACTGATTTCAAATTCATTAAATACACATGCAGCATGGTGGGGTGGGGTTCTGCTCACAGCAATGACCCGTTTTCTCTTGCGGTTTCGCCGTTGACTCCTTACCTGACAACATCTAACAAATTCCAAAGGAAAAATAAAACACACACGATGTATTTCCCTTGAACTTCTTCCTGACTGTTGATCACGACAAACAAAACAATTATTCTCTCAGTGATCTGAAAAGAAAAGAGAATTGTGAATTCAGGTAGCACCTTCTATAGCTCTCATTTCTCTGTTATTTTGGCTATATAGGAAGCCATGGGTGAATCTGGTTTGCTTTACACAGATGTTCCAATTGACGTAGATTGAACAGGCAGTATCTCCAGGTTAAAAAAATACCAATATCAGAGCTCAAGAAATTAAAAACAAGCATGTCTTTTCGCAGCTTTCTTGGGCAAGTTTCCTTGTATCACTATCCATGCTCTGCTCTGGAAAATACATATATCTGTAGTATTCAGCATTGCCAACAGCTGCTTGTGAAACTCTGACAGAATGGTCCAGATTAACTCTGATTTACTCTCTGTTTAAAAGTGTTGAAGGAGAAAACATGCATCCTTAGTTGGTATGAATGAGTATAACTTCACCTTTTTATTCTTGTGCCTGCTGTGACCTTATCTGTAAGGTAGCTTAGGTTTAATGATTCTATGGGTTAAGATCTCAAGTCAATGAAAAGTCATTAAATGACAATGGATTAACAAGGTGAGTTTTATAAGCATAATTGTTCTTCATTGTTTTCCCCTTACTTCTACCTGAAATTAAATAAGAACTTGTCCTCTCAGCAAGTTTGCATGGTGGTTTTGATCCATAATGTTTATGGGTTCCTGCGTGGAGCATTTTGGCTACAGACTTTTTTAGCAAAGCTCATCTGTCAGATAATGCAGCCATCACTTCACTATTCAGCAAAATTACGTGAGCAGTTTTTCATACAGGAAGAGACTGTGTCCGTTCCTCAGGGATCTGGTTCCTCCTCTTGAAAAACACTGAAGGGCCACAACAGATTATGGTTTTGCTGCCTCTCACATTGCCCTCACTGCCACGTTGTGCCTCTGCTCCCATTGGTCCCTAAGAGTGGAATTGATTTTTAAGAAGGTCAGATGTTGACAGACTTCTGCAGAGATGAGCCAGGAAACAGAGAGTGAGAGGTATTAAGTCCTGTGTTTGCATGCTGATGCTGAGGAACCTGGCAAAAAAATGGGAGAACTGGGAGTATTGATGCAGGATCTGAAACCAGATAAAGCAGCAATAGGAGAAGCACAGGGGGGCAAACATCACAAGAAAGAAATCTAAGCAAAGGTAAAAGCCGTGTACCATTAAATGAGACTATTTGCTGGAGAGAATAAATAAAATGGATCCTGAGTTAAAATTATTTTGGTGAAAAGTAGTAAAGGAATGCAGCATTGCTCTTGTGGGCACTTTGTTACCAACCCTAGGATGTGGAGATGTTATACACCTGGGATGTGGAGACAGAGTTCCACAAGACTGTTAATATGAAAGAGAGTTCAGGGAGTTGTCTCACCTAGAAACCAAAACATTATGTGATTCTGTGATCCTGTGATAATAAAAAGATAGATATGTTTTCAGATGTGAAAGCTGGCAGATTTTCCAAACTGTCACTTGCTTCTCAAGAGATGGCTCAGTGGAACAGTGTTAGAAAGTAGCACAGATCCAGTAATCAGGAGCTGATCCCGTTTCAGTGAAGTGAAAGGATAAGCAGTAGGCAGATAGCTACCATCCCCAATTCCAAAGGGTGATCCCTGGTTAATGAGACAGTGGCCTTGGAGACCCAAAATTCAGCCTCAAAGGAGTGAAAAAAAATCACTCTGGAAGTGAAAGAGGCCGTGGACTTCCTTTTCTCCCCAGGGCACAAGCAGATGCATAAGGGGCAGTGAGTATCACCTAGCTGGGGCTCAACAGGTTTCCTCCATTGGGGGATTCATGTTTGGGAAGATGAGCAGTGGAAGCACTCAGCCTCACTGGTTGTAGATGATGGGAGTCAGTAATGAGACTGTGTAAAGTGGGTTAAGCAACTGCAATAGCAGGGAACTGGACCTGATGCAAAGCAGGTCCCAGTAGCTCTTCTCTTCCCATTAGACTGCAGTCTCGGCCAGCAAGAAAGGGATGCACAAAGCAGCCATCAGAGGCTGAATCTGAAAACCACCAGTGGCTTTGCTCTGGAACACATCTGCAGGGCAGGACACAGGCCTGACTTCTCAAGGCAGTTGTGACGTCCTCATAAGGGTAAACAGTGGCATCCTACCTACCTGTTTTCTGTGTAAACAGGGAAGTGGCCTGCCTGCTTGCCTTTATTCCCCCTTTGCGACTCATGCTCTTGTCTTTCACAGCACTCTTAACTTTGGGTAACCCACACAAATGGAAGGTATAGGCATGGGGTAGTCCGAGGCTGGGGACCTTTTCAGCAAGTGACAAGGCAGGGTACCACTTGAAGAAGAGGAGATTCCAGTAAATGTCTGTTGATATGGTGGCCCAATACACACATATCTGTATACATGTATACAAGGAATCATGTACATATATGAATATACACATATGCAGGTATGCATCTGCATACACACATACATATAGACACATATATGTATATATATGTAAAAAAGCATGAGCTGCTGCTCAGCCACAGCACATTTCTTCTGTGGATCATTTGTGCTTGCATGAAGGAAAATATGGTATTCTCTGTTGCTAGCGACAGGACAAGAGGGAATGGCTGCAAGCTGCAGCAGGGTAGGGTTAGGCTAGACATTAGGAAAAAATTTTTCACGGAGAGAGTGGTCAGTCAGTGGAATCAGCTGCCCAGGGAGGTGGTGGAGTCACCCTCCCTGACTGTGTTTAAGAGCAGATTAGATGTGGTGTTGAGGGATATGGTGTAGGGGGGAACTTGTAGAGTAGGGCTGATGGTTGGACTTGATGATCCCAGGGGTCTCTTCCAACCTAAATGATTCTATGATTCTATGATTCTACTCTCTCATTTAACAACAACAAAAAAAAAGGCCAAACTAGAAGCCCCATGTTTTCATATTTATAAAAAGGAAGTATGTGCTGACACCTCACAAAGCATAAATACAATGGTTTCATTTTTCATTCCTTCTTGTTCTTTACATTAAGATCAAACGGGAATTTCCTTCACGAGACACAAGTTCTGTAGAATTGTATAAGTTTCCACAAGGCACCCTGGGCATTTGAAGCAAGTAAGTGAAAGTGAGCGAATTAGACAGGCTGAGGTTAGAGCAGGAGGAGGCAGCACATTCACTTCCATTTTTTAATAACCGTGACTGTGCAGTATCATACTTGGTACCTGAAACTCTTACATAGCAATTTGATTTAGTGAATGTTTTCAAAAAGTAAAAGAAGTGCTACTAAATATTTTGATTAAGTTTAAAATTAATTATTTTATCACAAAGCTGTATTACAGTGCCCTCAGTAATGGCAATGTAAATTGTGGTAAATCCAATGCTTTTTGCCCAGGTTGAAGAACTGCTGTTTTGTCCACAAAACCACCAGTCTTTTCTTACACCTTTCCCTTTCTCTCCCTGGCCAGACAACTATATTTCATTATCCTCTGTTTTGAAAACTGCAATGACATGTGACATTCTCCTGTCCTCCTCTCAATCATTCAAGCTGCAAATGCTTCTTTGTACCAGCTTTGTGACCCTCCCTTGTCTTCTCTTCCTCCACTGCATCTATCACACAGGGTTCATCTTTCTGTCATGGTGGGACTTGGCCTTAGGTGCCTGGTGGCCTGAGACACCAATGAGGCCATCCTGAATGGGTTTTTCCAGATGATAACTTCTCTGAATTTGCTCTTCCATGATCTGTAACGTGTATCTCAAAGGGTTTCTTTGTAAATGCTACTAAACCATGATAAATGGGATATTAGGCAGAAATGCTCCATCCAAACTCTGTTGAAATCATTTCGCTGCTGTAATGCCTAGAAAACCACCAGCCACCACATGGATGCTTTCACCACTTGTTTTATTCAAGGTAGCATTACCTCCCCCTGTATGCTTCCTTGACATTGCCAAAGTCACCTCTTCTCTCATCCTAGAGATCACCTATGAGATGAACTTCACTACAGATATGTATTGTGTGCATGGCCTGAGGGATGCAGAGACATGTTTAATTTTAGAACAGGTGATGGGAATGCAGAACAGGGCAACTTCTATCAAATTCTTGCAGCTTTACAAGTGCCATGACTATGTGCAGTAGTCCAGGAGGCTGCAGTAAGGTAAATGTTAACTGTCCTTCCCCAGTTCATTGCAGAAAATGGATATTTTCACTTTTTTTTCCCTAGGAGGCAGGCATGAAACTGTGGCGAGGCACATGGCGGTACTGATGGTGCAAAAACGCTTAACCTGCACTCTCACAGCAAAATCAGGGCAACCCAAGTGAAAGCAGAGTCTACACCAAAGAGCTTGAACACCTTGCTTGGGCAGCATGAGGATAATGCTAACATAAAGGCAAGAGAGTTGTCTTTGTGGTGAGAGAACACCTGGGGATAGAAGCAAGTAAGGATCCAAAGCTATCATTGTTGCGAGAAAAACGTTTGGAGTTGCAGTGCTGTATCGCTCCCTCACCCACCACTCCCCTCGGTGCCCTGCAGAGCACTGCAGTGATTGTACTGCCCAAGAAAGGTCAAAGTTTTCTTGCTCTGAATATCCATGTCATGTCTATGTTCATGGAATCACAGAATCATTGCAAGGAACCTTAAAGATCAGAGTTCCAAACATCCTGTCAGAGGCAGGGATGCCTCCCACTAGAGCAGGTTGGTCAAAGCCCCATCCAGACTGGCCTTGAACACTTCCAGCAATGGGACATTCACAGCTTCTCTGGGCAACCTGTTCTAGTGCTTCACCACCCTCACAGTAAACAATTTCTTCCTAATATCTAGTCTAAATGTCTCCTATCAGTTTAAAACCATTACCCCTCATCCTATCACTCTACTCCCTGACAATGAGTCCCTCCCTATCTCTCCTGTATAGGCCCCCTTTAGACTGCTGTAAGGTCTCCCCAGAGCCTTCTGTTCTCCAGGCTGAAAGGCGACAGAGAGCAGTGCTTGTGCAGACTTCCCTGATCTC
This sequence comes from Jacana jacana, assembly GCA_013400555.1. Lineage (NCBI taxonomy): Eukaryota > Metazoa > Chordata > Aves > Charadriiformes > Jacanidae > Jacana > Jacana jacana. The sequence continues at coordinate 14,740 of VZTM01041535.1, read as the reverse complement.
TGCTTATGTAGGGACGGGTAGGAAAGGCATGGACTATGTCAGGGCTGGGGAATGTGTACACTCTGCCAGGACATGCCTTGCTTTAATGAATATTGGCATTAGCAGGCTGCTCTTCTCTCCAAGAAATGACATAAGTAGATAAGCATGTAGATTTAGACAGGGAAAACAGTTAATTGCATTTTGACAAATTTGCTACCACAATTAGTGAGCAGCATAAATGAGAGATCTGTATTAGTCAATCGATTTCTAATGAAGATTTTAAAAGAGGAACATCATCACCCATGCAATATGTCATTTGACAAAAATGGGCTATCCAGAAAACTAAAAACATAACTAACTACTCTTAGTCTTCTACCTTCTTACTGCTGAGATCAATACCAGTTTCACCATTATTCAAATACTAAGGATTGGAAAGGTTTGAAGGTAAACTCACACCCACATTTTTACTTTTTCCAATGCATTAAGAAAAATACCAAAACCAGAGATAAATTCCCAACAGAAAACAAGAGTGTGGTAAAGAAAATTACACTCATCTTGTTATCTGCTGTAGCATGTGATCTTCTGGCTGGTTTTCTGCCTACAGCTGAACATATACCCTGTAAAACCCTTAAGAGCATCAGAACCTCTCAGCGTTGCCACAATTTTGCCCACATCTGCATTTGAGAGGGCAGGATACCCTTACAGCAAGAATGTGCCAGTTCTCCATTCTTTCTGCTCCCACCATTAATTATTCTTTCTTTTCCCATCATACATTCTTAAATTCTCTTTCTTAAGCAATTCTTTCCCTTCCATGCTCCATGACAGCCAGCAAACCCTGTTTCAGGAGACTAGATGTGCTGGCAGTTTTCTCACTGCAATCCCCTTGCTACCCCACAAAATCTTGTCTTGTGCTTGTTTACAAAATAAATATGCACTTGTCAGTGAGGAAAAGGCACAGAAAAGAATTACTGAAACTTAGGCTATGAAATGTTGTCTTCTAGCTGTAAACAAGTTAGCTGGGGAAGCAGTATCGTCAGCCACCTATAGTGGCCTAGAAATGATGGCTGCCCCATTCCTGTAGGTGGCCAGTCCTCTGGACATCATCCAGGTCCCTGCTGTTGTGGGCTGGGTGTGGAGCATTCATTATACAGTTTCATTCAAAAAGAAAACTTTGAGAGAGCAGCTCTTTCCCAACACAGTTCTGAGGGCCCAGTTCGTCATTAGCAAACCATTAGCAAACTATTAGCAGATCAAGCTCCCCAGGGAAGGGTGCAAGTGGAGGATTTGGGGTAGTTCAGCCTGGGTTTGTCCCCAGAGGCAACTGTGGCTGAAGTGTGTGGGTTGTGGAAGGAGAGTCTTGAGAAATGGACTTACCTGCAAAAACCTGGGGAACAGGCGGCTTTTATCAATGCCAAGGAGGATGTGTAGGATCTCCAATATAGATAACAACTGGCAAAAGCGCATTACGAGCCCTATGGAGTGAAATGTGTCGGCCAATGAATCTACAAAGAGAAGAGGAAAATTAGAGGGTGGTTATACGGGGTTTGCCCTTGCCCTGTAGCCACTGGAGAGGACAAGAAATAAAGTTCACACAGTATAAAATTATGGGTAGCAGAAGCAAAGCTTCAGGGAAGGGATGAGGCAATACACTCTGTGTGTGGCTCTGACACAGCGGCAGAAAGCTGAGCAAAGAATGAGATCACCGATACTTCATGCACTGGGAAACACTATGCAGAACATCTTGGTTTAGAGATACTACTTTTGGATATTTCTCAAGATTAGGAAATGTACAAGGAATGTCTAAACATGAGGAGATGTTGAGTTCCTGCCTGACAGGACAAGAGGAAATGGGCACAAACTTGAACATAAGAAGTTCCATCTAAACATAAGGAAGTTATTTACGTTGAGGGTGGCAGAGCACTGGAACAGGCTGCCCAGAGAGGTGGTGGAGTCTCTGTCTCTGGAGACATTCAAAACCCGCCTGGACATGTTCCTGTGCAACCTGCTCTAGGAGGACATGCTTTGGCAAGAGAGTTGGACTAGATCTCCAGAGGCCCGTATCATTCTGTGATCTGAACGCATGGCACTTCCTAAAACAAGCAGACCACAAAGTAGGTATATTATGTGCCTACATTAGAAATAATTTTAAATTTCCCATCCCTGGTTTTCTATTTCTGTGCCTTAACTGCAGGCACAATGGAAAGAGAAATACGTTGTCAAGTTTTTGAAGATAGAGAGCCATGTGCAATAACCACAAATATACTCCTTTCCAGTGGCATCAGTAAGATTAATAACCATTATAATGGCTGGATCTGGTCTCATTTAGGTCTATGTCTAAGTCAAATGTTACTAGCGTGCTGCTGAATATTAATCATTCATGCTGAATCATCATCTGTCTGATTGGCCAAAGCCACAAAACTCATTAGCAAAACAAACACTCATTCCTAATGTGATACAGGAAGAAAGTAGGTATCAGTAATTTGTTCATCTTTTCAATGGAAGGAACGTTTGTTACAGCCCTTAGTATTGGATGTTCAGAATCCTAACTTTTTCTGTAAGTTGACATTTCTGTGTGTCACTGACTCTTAAAATATTTAAGAAAAACATAGAACAGATCCTACCTTTTCCAAATGACATGAACCTGATGATCATATTTGTAAATATCCAGGAATGTCCACAGAATTGCATTAAGTCATACACAAAGAGGTAGGTGTTCATGGTAAAGCTGTGGGGGTGAAAATGATAAAGCAAACTGTATGACTTACTACTACATTCAAGCTTTTTGAGCTGTAGAAATTGCACTCTCATTGGACATGCTAGTAAATCAAAGGAAAAAGAGCTGCAGTGTAAACAGATCAGTGAAAACTGCCGGTGTCTGTCTGTGCTCACGGAACAGTGCTCTCCCCAGCAGCCCGGAGGCTCCCTTTGTTGGGATACATAGGGTGTGCACAGAACGTTTGTCTGAGCTTCCACTACAGGTTAAGGTGACACGTGGCCATGCAGGGAAATGTGTGCCTCCAGAGGAAAAAGTAGGTAAAAAAAAAAAGACACTCCACTGAATGCTGGATTCAAGCCCTTTGGCTTGGCTCTGACTTGACAGTATGGCCAGATTCGAGGAACTGCTGGGGTCGCAGCCACCATACCCCCTCCTGAGGGCCTGGGACTCTGCAGACACCAGCCTCATGATTTCTGCATCTGGGTGAGGTTTATCCTGTTATTCCCAGAACCTATGCCTCTAACATGCTCACATCAGCTTGAAATGCAACATAAATGATTTGCTGTGTCTCAGCAGTATTTAAGTACTTACAAAAACATAGGTGAAGAAATGGAAAAGAAAGCTACGTTTCAATCTGTTTGGGTTTTTTTATACAGCCTGAAGGATATGTCTTTCCCTTTTTTAACCAACTTGCTCTACAAGGTTTCCAGATAAACATGAAATTAGGGTCTTTGTCTTATGCAGTCTGCATTTCAAGTTGCACTTAACAAAGTGTATGTTCTCCTGTTAGAGCAGACTAATTTTTGTAGCTATTCTAACCTGATTTGCATAGGTAGTCTGACTTCTTGCAAAACTTCATAGGCTCTGGAGATGCTTTATTTCCTTTCTCAAAAATGTATTTTCTTCTGACTTAGCCCTGAAAGAGAGAGTTACTGCCTTCCAGCTGTGAAAATGTCTCTCTACCTTTTTGGGAAATGAATTTATTAAATTTGTACTAGAATTTATCTCCTGTGTTTGACCAATTAATATCCTGCCCCAAAAAAGTAGTAAGATCACTTTAAGTTGCCCTCGATCCAGTGTGTTCATGTGGTATGTCTCTGCCATCAAACTGTGTTTCATTTGTATCTGTACACTGATAAATGCAGTGAATTTCTGTGTTTAGAAATATCTAAACATGAGGCATATCCGCCATTCCCAGCATTGGACCAAGACTACGAATAACAGTACACACTTCTGATTTGGATAAATTGGTCTTCTTGGTTTTTAAACTAAATATTTCCTAGGGAGGTCATAGAAAAGGCTGATTTCCTCTCTCCCTGTTGCACAGGATGGCTGCTATTCACATCGTCGCTTCCATATGCACAGGAAGATTTGTTGGCATAATTTACCTTCTAAGAGACATCAGTGCCCTTTGATACTGTGACAGTAGGACCCAGACAATGGAATGTATTCCACAAACAAGCCTTTTAAGGAAAGTATGACACAACTGAATTGGACTCACGTCCAGTGAGCTGCATAAATATTGACCCAGAATCCCACTGCTGTATTACAGAATGACACTTTCTTCTCTCTTGTGGTAAGAAAAAAAGATGGGATGCTGTACATTACAAAAAGGTAAAAAATTAAGAACGTGGTTCTGATTTAAGAAATAGCTTATTACTGGTTGGATAAGGTTTACTGTAATGGGTAGGAAAGTTGCAGAAACAGGTATAAAATCACTGAGGCTTTCCAGTCAGCACCTCCACCAGTGTCTTTGGTTTGACGTTGTCACGTGGGCTTTGGATGGGATGCAAGATGAGCATATGGCTTCTCTCTTCTTAAGTTTATTTTGCTACATCTGTTTCTCAACCTCTTTCAGTGAGTTGGACTTATTTTCTGAACTCTTACCTCCATTGTCTGGCTAGAAAATCATTCTTAAGCTGCTTAATATTGACTAAACAGGGCGTAACCACGAAGACATTTGTAAATGCAGCTTCACACTGGTGTTTTGGCATCGTAGCAGCTGTTGCATGTTAGTACTCATCATCTTTAAAATGTATGGGCAACTAGTGGAATGTATAGACACTGTTGGCATTTATGGAGTGCCCCATATTTCCAATGAATTGTAGAGATGTGCTGGTGGGCAGCGTGCTGCTGTTACCTGGGGGACTGATCCCAGGCCCAGAGCTGCGAGCAGCATGGCCCCCTCACTTGGCGATACTCTCCACTGTGTGATGGAACAGCCCTGATCTCAAAATGGAGTTGCATTCTACTGTATTAATCCATGCACAAAAAGTATCTAAGAGTAAAGAGAAGCCTTGACTGAAGTGAAGAAATTTACAGAGAATAAAAGAAGATTTGCATGTAATCAAAGGAAAATGAAATATAACTGTTCTCTAAGGTCTTTCTTGTCCAAAAGCTGATCTCTACCTAGAGAACCAGAAGCACAATGAGGATAAATCGTTTCACTGTCCTAACTGTTTTGTATTGCAACACAAAATTCAGCCATCTGCTTCTATTTGAAAGATTGCTGGCAGAAGAGATGGGCTTTACTTAGATTTCCTGCTTCCCTGGGTTCACAACAGGCGTCATCCCAAGTTCACCTCTTGGAGCCTGCTTCTGCAGCACCCTTGCAGACAAAACCCTGACTAGCCAGGTCAGGGATGTTCAGTTCCTGACCCTTCCCCAGACTTGCTGGCTGGCTTTACAAACCTCACTTAGCCTCCCTGGTACCTGCTTTGTGAAACGGACTTGCTGCTGCATTTATTCCTTGTAGTGGGATGCACTTTTACAGTTTCAAGTTGCTTCCATTTGAAAGTATTGGGGGAGCACTGCACATTTCAGTACTCTGCCTGCACTGATGGCAGGAGAGAGAAATGGACAAGGGTCTCGCAGTAATGAGATCCCAAACACTGGACTTGCCCTCTCTTGTTTCAGTTGCCAGTTCCACATTGGATGATTTTATACCAAATACATTTAACTGCTATGGATTTATTTATCATGTTCATGATCAGCCTTGCTTGAACTTTATCTACTTCCTCTCTGGGCTCAAAAGCTAGGAAACCAGGTAAAACTTAAGACCACTCAGAACTAGCAGATACGGCAGCATCAACATGGTCTGATGCATCCTCTTTTCCCTTTTATTCACCAGCAGAGATTTTACCAGTGATACAGTTTAGCTTGCAAAGCCTGATATATTTCCACAGGCAGTAAAACCACAGAAGTATAATTGTTGTATTTTATTATTTTTAGTGTGAAGGTCTTCAGTGTGTTTCTGTGGTAGCTGTCATCTGACGCAAGCATGGAGACAGGCATCCTCTGTGTCTGAAGGGTGGTCAGGACCATGTGCCCCTCGAGCTGAGGTGACAGGTAGCATAGCAGAGGCACTCAGCTCAGGGCAGCCCTTGGCCCAGACGAGTGTCTCGTGCAAGTTGCCAGGATGAAGGCCACACTCAGATCCCACGGCAGGGGGGTCCCACCCAGCCTATGTGAAGGGAGCACTTCCCTGCCTTCAGAGCTATTACATACTGCTGCCTGCGCCTGCACACATGAGGAAGCAACCCTCGTGCTGTAACCACACCGAGAGGTTCCTTTTTTTTCCCTGCAGGAAAGGTCTGCTAGAAAAGCCCCTCTGCTGACAAAGTTTCCTTTTAAATCATATCGGTCTGAACTTCTACCCCTTCCCCCTCCCACTCCTGTGACGAGCTGCTAGTGCTAACGCTGGGGAAGAAGAAAGCTGCTGAGAACCAGTACAAAAGATGCACTTTTCTCTCACATGCACATCCCACCCCACTTTTTCCCCACCCTGTTCATATTTGAGCAGTATAGGTCACCTGTGCTGAAGAGGTATTACCTGTTGCAGGGGTCAGGTTGCTGCTGCTGCTCCTGATCTGCCTCCTTTTTTCTCTCTACAGCTGCAACAGCTGTTTGTTAGGAGATCACCCCTCCTCTTTCCTGTTCCTCCACCCCACGACGTCACTGTATGTAGCGCTAAGCAGGAACACAACACTGCACTTCCCGAGAAAGGAGTTTCTAACACCCGGCATCTCCACTCCTTTAGCCCAGCTCCTCACCCAGCCTACCATAGCCTAGTTAACCTAGCCTAGCCTACCCTAACCTGACCCAATCTACCAGCAAGCTGGCCTGTAAATCCCAATAACATTTGTCTCTTCACGCAAAGCAATATTTTGAAGGATTGCTGGAGAAAAGAAATGCAAAATTAAAAATGTGTTTTTCTTTTCCATTTCACTCAAGAGCACTAAAACAATGCTAACAACACTATCAAATGATAAGGAAGGCTGGGAGAGGAGCAAAAAAAGGAGCTTTAAATTACTTCACAGAGGAAATAATTTTCCACTTCTTATCTAGAAATGTCTATTTATTCATGACCCTGTGAAATATGGGCACTGCTGGCAGAGGAAATGTATGTGCACATCCTACTTTGCTTCTGCTCTTAAGTGTCTGGGATGTCTCAGCATAAATCAGACAAAGAAAAATGTCATAACGTGTTTATAAAATCCCTTCTGCCAATAAATAAGTCTTCCCACTGGCACTCATGTTGAAAGCACATCCCATCCTGCAGTGAGATTTGATGTTAAGACTCAAGAAGTCCCCAAGGATGTCATGAGCATGGGATGTTATGTATAGGTACAAAAAGTCTAGGGGCAAAAAATGTGCCTTACTGGGTTTCATCCATACTGTGACAAGGGCACCTGCAAGAGCTCGAAAGCTGGATACCGGTTCCCTCCCATGGTGCTGGCCACCCCATGGTAAATCCTGGCCGGAGGCAGGGGGGTAGCCGGGGTCACCCTGGCAGTCTGCAGCCCCCTGCGCAGTGGCTTTGGGGCAAAATGACCAATGCTGAGGCAGTGGTGCCCGCCTCTGGAGCCTCTTGGGGGTTTTCCTGTGTGTCCTGGTTTGAGGTAAAACAGAAACAATTTTCTGGTTTACAGTTTTACTTTTTTAGCTGGGCCTCTTCTAACTAACTAAAGTCTGAAATTAACAGCATGTTGTTCAGAAACTGCTCACTCTCACAGTGATAAGACCTGATTATCCCAAGGGATGGTGTGCAGAGAGGCCCTTGCTTACACTTGCTATATACTTGCTTGTACGTGCTATAACACCCAAGGTCAGGTAATTTTGTTATTTGCCCCGTTGGAGGGTCAGAAGCGGAAAAGTGTCAAGGGGTCACACCTGTAGGGAGGAGCAGACAGGACAGGTGACCCAAAACTGCCCAACTGGGGTATTCCATCCCATCTGCATCATGCTCAGTTTAAAAGTTGAGGGATCGAAGGGTCAACTCTCTTTCTTCAATGGCCAATGTCTGAGAAGGACCCTGTCTGTTCCTCTGCCTTTGATCCTGATCCGAACTCTCCTGACTCCATCTCTGGAATCCAGCTCCTGTCAGTCACCGAGTCCAGCCTGGGACTCTTCCTGATGCTGCTGGTGACGTCATCCTCATCCCGGGAGCTTCATATGGTTTTGAATAGACTGTATCTATTTCATTATTTTCTTCCTTTAGTTTTAATTTTAGTATTAACACTTCATTAAAGTAGTTTAGCTCATTCTGAACTTGTAAATCTCCTTATCTTCTCCCTCTCCCTTCTTTTTGGTGGGGAGGAAGGGCCATCTGTCAGTCTGGTTTGGGTAATTTTGGCTGAAACTAGCACACTGTGACAACAGCTTGGCCCTGTGGACTGGATGCTTATTGCTTGCTGGGAAAAAACCTCCTGGTGTCATGGCATGTATAAGAAGTGATGTCCTCCAAAAGGAATGAAGTTGGTGCACCCCTAGCCTGCGCTGTGATGAGGAATGAAGCATTGCAAGGGACAATGGCTAGGAAATATGCTTCAAAGGTGTTCTTCTGACCTGAACTATAATGCTATTATAAATACACACATTTGAGTGGTCATGCACCTCAGCAGTGGAACCAAGGTACAGGGCTCTTAAATCCACTAATACGTGGATATTCATATTCTTCTTTGGGAGATGTAGAATGCAATTCAGCCTGTGGGTTGCAGTAAACCTGATCCCAATCCTTTGGATCTGTTTTTCACAAGAAAAATCTTTCTCTGAAATAGAATCATAGAATCATTTTAGTTGGAAGAGACCCTTGGGATCATCCAGTCCAACCATCCGCCCCACTCTACACAGTTCTCCCCTACACCATGTCCCTCAACACCACATCTAATTGACTCTTAAACACAGTCAGTGATGGTGACTCCACCACCTCCCTGGGCAGCCCATTCCACTGACTGACTTTCTGGGAAAAATTCTTTCCTAATGTCCAGGCTAACCCTACCCTGCTGCAGCTTGTAGCCATTCCCTCTTGTTCTGTCACTAATTACCTGTAAGAAGAGAGCAGCAGCATCCTCTCTACAATGTCCTTTCAAGTAGCTGTAGAGAGTGATGAGAAATACATGTTTTTTTTCTGTGTAGGACTTGCAGTTGAAAAATGCATGTATGATCTTTTTAGCTGTGCAATTTGCAGCGGGTTTTTCGTGCTGTGATGCCCCAAGGATACAAGAGGGGAAGATCAGTAACAAAAGTGAACAGCTTTTATTGGACTAGTCGGAAGTGGAAGTGCTTCCAGGCACAAAGGGTTTAGAGAAAAGCTTTTAAGCTTAAAACATTTAAGAATTTTGTAAGCTGCAAAGACATTAAGATGAAAGTAAATATTAAACTACACTACTGGAACTGGTTAGTTGGATATGGGAAGACTAAGATAAGACCTCAAAAAAAAGTCTAACTTTTATTTTTGGAAAATAAACTTTATTCTCCACTCCAGCTACTTCTCTTGCAGACAAACCTTTGTCTATAAACTACTTAACCAGCATAAAAACCTTATTTTTATATAACTGCTAGAGTCTCTTAAAACAAATCTCATGACTGTTCAGCACGTTAAGCCCAAATTGCATGGATTTCTCAAAATGTAAACAGATTGCAACCATGTTTGGTTTCCCTGCATCAGGATGTTGGAAAAAACACATTCTGTTTGGGCGCATTACTTGTGTCAGGAACAACTGCATGGGGGTGACTTCCACATAAAGTTAGCAGCCCTGAAGTGGTTTTTTTGTGATGTGGAAAGAATCTTCTTCTCTTTAAATAGGAAACATCACTGGGATAAAACATCTGCTCCTTTTACCCATAGCTTTTGTTTCCGAATCCTTGCTGTAAAAGCAATACGCAGATGTGTTTTAAAATTGATTTTTTATGTTCTTAGATGTTAAGTCTCCTTTCCTTCATGACTAGATCTTTTGGCTATCTGAATTCAAGCTTATCTTGGCCAGTGGATTACACTATTTTAAGCACTGGTAAATCACAGCTCTTAAACATGAGTGTACTTGGAAGCACATGTTCCGGTACTATTGATCTCAGTTAAAGCAAAAGAGTAAATCCTGGGCTGCCTGGAGGCTGTGAGGCTGATGTGGTGCAGTACTGGACCCTCTTATTTCTCCCTGTCAGGCCCAGTGCTGGGTGGCCTTCATGTCACGTGAGCAAGTCTGCCAACAAGGGAAGGGAAGCTACACAGAGGCAACAGAGGAAGCAAAGTCATCTCGAGATCGCAAACAAGTAAGGGGGAAAAGTGTCAGTGTTTTTGTCCGTACTCTCAAACTGCGCAAAAGAGGAAGCAGCAGCTGTGACAGGTTCATGCCTCTCACACCCCGCCAATTTTGTAAATTCAGCAGAGACCCTGGCTAGCAAAAAGGGTCCTGCCTCACCAGAGCTGCCTTACTGCTGTCATCCAACAAAGTCACACCAGACAAGGTTCTCGGCTGCTTTTGGATGAGGAAACCTGTGCTGGATGAGCATCACTGTGCCCACAAGGGTCCACCATACAGATCCAGAGTTTTAGCTTTTCAATGTCACCGCACTCGGTTTCATTGCTGGATGAGACCCACAGGCCCATCCAATATGCCACCATAATAACAAGGAGGAATTACTTGCACAAATCCTTTCTAAATACATGTGAGTAGCTCTGACCGTATTTAATGCTGGTCTCAAGGATGAGGCCATGCTCAACAGCATGAGCAGCAGGAGCTTATTTTTAACTATTAAAAAATGATAATCACAAGAAAAGATATGTTACAGCCAATGTGAGCTTTGCCCCAAAAGTGGAAAGCAGAACTGAGTCCACCTCAAAGAGAATTGAAGAGAAATTATAATAATTGCTTAAATACAAAGCAATGTTTTTAAAAACATTTGAAGCAAACCAGGGTTTTGTGGGGATGTTTTGTAGAAAAAAAAGTTTCTGTTTAATATAAATATGTCTGTCAAGATATTTCCTTTCTGGGAAAATGAACAGTAACACGCAGTACTCCAGCTAAATCCAGAGGAAGTTGTGTAGGTTCTGGCTTACCAAGATAAGAAATTTAAGGAATACAGCTGACAATAAGAGTTGCAGTGAGTAACGTGGTGGATTTTGACTTTGCAAAGGTGTTACCATGTTTTAGCAGTTGTTTTGTAGAGGGACGGTGTTAACTGTGTTTAGTTCCATGCTTTCAAAAGCAGATTATATTATTTACTTAGAAGATTGAATTCTTCCTTACTGGAGTTAATGTGGTTTTAGGATCCTAATTGCAAGCACTTGGGCTCAAGAAGGTTGGTCTTATAATAAAATGAATCAACCTTGCAGCCTCCTCTGGAGAGAACTGAGGCAGGACATGAATTTCTCTGTGATCATCTACTCACCACTCACCACTTCTTCATTCTCAGTGCTCCCTGAAATTAAAACAGGGCGTTGCAAGTTCACGTGGGTCATGGATTTCAGTTGTAATGTTGTACAGACAGAACAGGAATTCATCCAGGACACAACTAATGAAGAATCTAAATTGTACTTGGAAACATGGTGGGCTTGGCGGTGCATGCTGCCCTCCAGTTTGCAGAAGGGGCTGTGGCACTGGTACGCCTTCAGGCTGAGAAGGAAGATCGTCCTTGCTTTCCCTGTCAGCGTTTGCTCCTCCAGGAACACTCAGCACTGAAAAAGCACTTGCATCTTACCAGGACTTCTTGATGTCAGTAAAAGTGCAGGAAGCACTCATACAAATGACTCATCCTTGCCTAGACAAGGAAGTAGAAAGATTTATGGATATTAAAAAGCACAGTTACCTTATTGGAAAGTATCAAATACAATCTTACATGCTTTCTTCTTTTTGCTTGGCATTAAATTTCTGACGCAAAGTAAATTTATTCTGCCAGTCAAAACCATGGGCTAACACCTTCCTTGAAGATTTACTCTCTGTATTTGTCATCCTGACTTCTTGATTTCCCCTCTGGTTGCTCCCTGGAAGGATTCAGTGTTTCTCCACAGCTGGGAGGGGGTAAACAACTTAAGGCTACCCCTGAGAAGAGGCAGAATGGGTTGGAAGGGGTGAGGACTGGCAGAATGATGCAGTCCGTGAGCGACACCTCCCTGTCAGCAGTTCTTGATCCCCTTTCCAGCTACCACTGCAACATCCTTAAGGGCCACTCTGAAGGACTTCACATCGGTCCTTCCTAACAAGGGCTAGTCCTGAATGATTATTTGAGGAGTTATTTCCACAGGTTTTGTCCTGTTTTCCAACACCCCCAAGTCCTTCTCCTCAGGGCTGCTCTCAATCTGTCCTCCACCCAGCCTTTTTTGTGCATAGGATTGCTGCAACCCAAGGGCAGGACACTGTGCTTGGCCTTGTTGAACTTCATGATGTTCCCAAAGGCCCACCCCTCAAGTCTATCCAGGTCCCTCTGGATGGCTTCACTCCAGCCTGTCAGCCACTCCACACTGCTTGATGTCATTGGCAAACTTGCTGAGGATGCACTCAGTCTCCCTGTCCATGTCGCCAATGATGTTAAACAGCACTGGTCCCAGTACTGACCCCTGAGGAACAACACTTATTAGTGGCTTCCACTTGGACATTTTGCTGTTGACCACAACCCTTTGAGCATGGCTGTCCAGCCAGTTCCTGATCCAGCAAGTGGTCCATCCGTCAAAACCATGACTTTCCAATTTAGAGACCTGGATGTCATGTGGGATAACGTTAGATACTTTGAGTAAGCCCAGGGAGATGAAGTCTGTTGCTCTCCCCTTACCTACCAGCGCTGTAGCGCATTTGTAGAAGGCCACCAAATTTGTCAGGCACTATTTGCCCTTGGTGAAGCCACGCTGGCTGTCACCGATCACCTCTTTGTTTTCCATGTGCCTTAGCAGAGTTTCCAGGTGGATCTGCTCCATGATCTTGCCAGGCTGTGAGGTGAGAGTGACTGAGCAGCCTGTTGATCCCTGGGTCTTTCATTTTTCCCTTTTTGAAAATGGGGGCTATGTTTCTCCTTGTCCAGTCAGTGGGGACTTCACTCAACTGCCACAACTTCTCTAATACAATGGATAGTGTCTTGGCAGCTTCATCTGCCGGCTCCCTCAGGACCCCTGGATGGATTTCATCAGGTCAGGTCCTATGGCGTTGTGCACCTTCAGGTTCCTTAGATGGTCTCAAACCTGACCTCCTAGAGTGATCAGTTCCTCAATCTTCCAGTCCCTGCCTTTGCCTTCTGCCACTGGGGCAGTGTGGTTAGAGCCCTCAGCAGGGAAGACCGAGGTGAAAAAATCATTCAGTACTTCAGCCTTTTCCATACCCTGGGTACTGGGTCTCCTGATTCCTTCTGGAGAGGACATCTTCCCTAGGCTTGCCTTTGTCTCTGACATTCTTATAAAAGTTTTTCTTATTTTTTTATATTAAAAACTATACTTTTCTACATTTTGCTAACTTCTAGAAAAATACAAACTGGAAGAAGTAGCAGAGGGTTTCAGTTAGCCAGGGGCATAATATACAGCTTCTTTGATGATACATCTGCCATGGTAACACAACAGTGACAAAGCACAGATTGCTCCAAACTGTTACAATGCCAAGGAGAAAAGAGAGAATCCTCTGACCGTTCAGCTTTCTTCCTTCACCTTAAATACTCTTTACCTTTCTGTAAAAAGTAAGAAGAAAGGAAAAATATATTGGTGTGCTACTTTATTTGTTCAGCAGCTATGGCTGTAACAGGGTCCCTGGCTTTAAATGGGTCTTCTAGACATTGTCTCAGTACAAATAATTTCTATTACCTTGCAGTTGGCCAAAAAGTAATTGAAACCAAATGCTGCCTTATGAGCTCCTGTCCATCATATCTCTGAGATATTCTTCTTTCTTTCAGGAATAGTTCATCTTTCTGTCAATTCCCTTCTGTGAAGCCAATAGCGGTTTATTGATAAGGAGCACGCTCAGAAAGAGCTGGAGTACTGTCTTGTCAAAATATAGGTAGATTCACCTACAATTCTTACACTTGTCTTTAATCTCACTTTGCCCTCTAGTGCCCGTTCTGGGTTTTTCTGCATCACAAAGTAACTTGTTGACTGAAAAATGTGAAAACATATCTTTATTTGGCAGTGGGATTTTTAAGGATAGTTATGAAGTAAAAAGAAAGGTTAATGGTATGAGAGTTTCTGAACAATTTGTGGGCCATGAATTAACATCAATTAACATATTCCCACCGCTGTCAAGTGAGGCAATAAAAACTGGGACCCTTTCCTGAGAGACCAGCTGAAAATATTTCATGCTATTTCCAAGTTTCAGTTAAAAATGAGGTCATTTTGATAACAGTTTATTGCCCTGCAGAAGCCACCATGGATATCAGAACTAGAAAGGTAAGTAGATGATTGTCCTTTTATTGTACAGGCTTGAAGAAGTGCAAAAACCAAACAAGCGTCAGGGATAAGAGTTGAACCGGTCTCATGGGGCATTTCAAATGCTGTTAGTTAAAAAGCCCAAGAACCACACGTTTTGCTGTGACATTTGTGGCAGGGTGTCACCAGGCAAAAAATTGGCACTGATATTTTTCTCCATCCTTTCTGTTGCTCTGGATCACTGTGAAGTCATCTGTTTTTTCAGACCTGCCACCCGTGTGTCCCTCATCACTTCTTTAGCTTGCATCCATGAGTGGCAGAGAGGAGAATACGTATACCCTGCAAAAGAGACCTGTGTCATAGATATGGCACCTGAGATCTGGTGTGCCATTGCTACTGTTCTTAGCAGTCCCTTCTTTGTTCAGACG
>VZTM01041532.1:6563-17391 GCA_013400555.1 Jacana jacana | reverse complement strand
CTTGTAGCACCTTGTCCAGAGAGTTCTTGAACACCACCAGGGACGGTGACTCCACCACCTCAGTTTTTCCTGACATCTAATCTCAATCTCTCCTGGCGCAACTTGTTGCTGTTCCCTTGGGTCCTGTCATTATCACAGAACTGCAGAACCATGTCTGAAGAACTATGGTATCTAAAATCCCACTGACTTCTCCTAGAGATAAATCTCAAAGGCCGTAGAATGAGACTCACTTTTTTTTTTTTAATGCAATAAAAGGACATTTATAAGCATTCATTTGCAAACCATGTGATCACGTAGCCCAAAGCAGCAACCAAGGATCTACAAGGTATTTTACAAAGGAAGGATAATTTCCATACCACATCTTTTGAGTGACATTTAACGGCTGCTTAGTCATCAGAGTTTAATCTCTCATCCACTCCAGGGAAACCATCATTGAAGAGCCCATCATCCCCTTCCCTCTGTACAGGCAATTGCAGTGACTAGAAAAAACTGTAGGTCTCCGCCAGAGCTCCTTCAGGAATTCATTCACTATATTGAGAGGCAGTTCTGAAATTAGCTTGGGAGCCTGACTTGCTCCGCAAACTAAAGACATCCCCTAATAAAATACTCAAGGCTTCTTGAGAAAGAGAGAAAAATTCTGAAAGCAATTAAAAATGGCTCAAGTGTCAATTTAACCATGATGTAAGTCCAGTAAGAATGGAGTATCCTCACAGATACCTGTTGTGCCCTCCCCAAACAAAACCACATGCATGAGAAACTTTAAGGTAACAAATTCAGGCAGGTAAAAGGGACAGACACCAGGGCTGCCTTGTGCAGTGAATCATGCAGAGCAGAGGAGCTTTTCCCACCAGCTGTAATGAATTCTGTGTAAGCACATTAGTAAGCCACTTGCTTCTATTCTGATTTATCTTTGCCATCAATTAGATAACTTTTATTTATGCCTTAGGGCTGTGCTGTGTTGGCACTTGCCGTGCACTGTTCCCCCAGTGAATTTATTAGCCAAAGATGTAATTTAATCAGTGATTTCAATTTACCACCAGCAAATCACATTTACCATCATTGTTTCCAATAACATTGTTTTTAAATGATGTGGTGCTTTGTTGTGTCTCACTTTTTAATAGTGTCTTCGGCATTGTCAATCTGGTCACATTAAGCCTCAACCTGCATAAAAGAATGTGCTAGTTCCCCTGAGGAGCAACCCTCTATTCTTGCACAGCATATAATGCATGTCAAAAATATAATCAAAATTTAAACTAATGCCTCAGAACAGTTGCATGTCTACCTTCTCTTGCCCTGTTGCTGTATATACTAAAAACCACTCTGATACAAAAGATTGAATTAGAGCATCATATGTGTCAAATTACTTCCACACCTCAATTACAGTTACTTTATGGATACTGATCCCAACGGTCTCAACACAATAACTCAAGAAAAAGCAAGCCACCAGATCAACTAAACCCATGTAAGTAGGGTAAGACTGACCAAAGATAGAGGAGCCTCTGCTCTGTTTGAGGTCTTCCTTAGGCACATTTTATCATTAATTTGTGATATTACCATTCCTTGGGAATCATGGGCTTGTCCAATACAAAAGATGAAGTAGCCAAGGAGTAGTTGCCATAATAAATAGACCATCTGATTTCCATGGATCTCTCAGTTGATTATGCCGAAGAACCCCCAGGTGGCTTACACCTTGTAGTAACTGCAGCAGGAAAGACTTCGTGAGGCACCCACCTACTGCCGCAGCCTACCGTGGGGAGCAGACTGCAGAAGGGCTCTAAAGTTACAACAAAGGAAGTCTCTACTAGGGATCCTACCGGCTCTGCAAACTAGAAACAGACTTCTTCAGAGATTTTCTTGCCTATAAAGCTGAAGACCTACCTGTATTTGTGGTTTAACCGTAGTTCTTTGCTATGCTTAAGACCTTAATTCTTTTGTTACCTGCTTTTCTGTGTGGCAGGGAAACAAGGATTGTTACGCTTTTTTTATTAATACATAAATAAAACAAAACCAAGGGAAGGCGGAAGAGCTTCCTCCAAATAAATGTGACATTTTTAGTTTTTAAAATGCAGGCCAATCTGAGTATCTGACATTTTGCATATAAGCCTAAGGCACTAAGCAAAAAGGTGCTGTAACAATAGGCATCAAAAGAAAAGAAAGAAAAAAAAAAAGAGATGAGTAGTGAAAGATGAACAAGTAATGAATTAATTAGCACTTAAAAGATGCGCTCACTTATTAAATATGGGTTCTCTCATTCCAACCATTCATGAATCTCTTTAGCTGATATTAAAATGAAACCATTAATTACAGATTATTATTTCTAGATAATTTGGTATGTGTATAAACTCTATAATTCTGATGTCAAACATCAGGCTGTTACTGAGCAGTATTTTGTGATTTATTGGTTGTGTTGTGTAAACAGATTTTTTACTGTGGTTTTATATACTCTGCTTATGGTTGAAAGTGAACGTTTTTTCATTCAATGGTAGGGAACATAGAGTCCCTTAAAATTACTGATATGGCTAGTGGGTCTCAAAAATCTCATATAAGAAGTAAACCTCTGTGAATAACAGTACTTTATACCCATATTTTTTTATGGGTAAAGACTGTTAAATAGCAGCAATGAGCTTGATGAGTGAATGTATTTGTAAGTATTAGTTTTTATTTGTTCTACAATTTAGTTCTTCACATGCACAGTTGAAATTAGCAAGAATTATGGAAAGCAAAGAAAGTCTAACCCTTTAGGTACTATTAAACTGGAATATGTTTTTCCTGAGGTTCAAAAGGCTTCTTGAGATGGTACAAATAGGTGATGATGAGGAATCCCAATTTTTCAAACTAAACAGACAAATTTATTTGGCAGAATTCATTTGGGGAATGTGTTTGGTTCCCGTGAATGAACTTTGGAATGTGACAATTTCCTCAGCTACTCATACCCAAATAGCTTCACAAAGCTCAGCCTTATTACTTTAAGTACCTTGGGTCAAATTCTCAGATGCAACGACATGCCTTTTTGGCAGGTCAATAGGGACAGATTGTAGGCAGATCATCCCATCTGGCATATGTACCCTTTACCTCTCTATCACCCAATAAAACAAATATGTTAAAGAAAATAAGATAATATGGTCAGGGGTCAGTTTTACTAAGTATTGTAGTCAATTTACATACAGAATAGACTCAAAAAAGGCTGTACTATGTCTATATTGGTGCAGATTTTAATCAAAATCAGAAGCTGCAGCCAAGGATTTTTGAGCAGCTAGAAATCCAGGCCACTGTCTTTACTTCTTTTTGTAATTGACTTTGGTTATCTGCCTGCTTTCATCACCAACTTGCAGCATATTCACAAGGTGAATTAAGTCCCAGGTTATCATTCTGTGTAATAATAGAGTAAAATGAGCTTTCAGTTGCATGGATACAATCCTGTGGAAGATCCTTTGAAGTGAACTAAAGCCAATGGGGTAAGAATGAAAAAACGTACAAGCCCTCAGGACAACCATGACACTCTGAATCTTAATCCTTAGTTCACAGAACACAAAATAGTGTAATGGACTTCTGCCTGATTTGGTACAAATTTAATTGCTTACCTGACCTTCTCTTTAATCTGTAATACAACAAGAATAAAGCTCTTTACAGTATATTTAATTTGAGTCAAGGCTCATCTTCCTATTGAAAAACTAAGTAATTTGTTTCTAAGTCAATCTAAGGTTGAGTCTTGCTGTTTTTAAAGAAAGAACACTGAAAAAAATAAACAAGCAAAACAAAGAACAAAAAATACTCTGCCTCAGAGCTTTCCAGATACCCAGATGGAACTGCCAGTTGGGCAGTGAAATTTTCCGGCATTATGTGCCTTCAAAAGTCAGAAGATAGAAACATACTTCCACACAGTGTTGGCTGAATCATTGTGGTGCTAACAAATAATAATGATTGGGCATTAGAGATTTCAGAGGTATTATCACAAAAAAGAACCCTTTGTGATTCATCACAGCAGTGAAAATAACATCCAAAGAGATAATTTTAGGCTGTGGCTCTCTGCGGAGTGAAAACAAATTATATTCCGTTCTCAGGAAAATTTGGCCAAGAGAGTACACTGTTGATCAATGGTCCTAGATATATGAGTTATCCAAGGGAGCTGCATACAGTGGTAGTTAAGCCAATAAAGCGTGGACTTGTACAAGGTTATCCACTACAATATTTGAAAAAGGAAAATGGTTTGATCAGAAATCATCAAAATGCACAGCTAAAACAGTTCATTTCTTCCACCCGTATGCTGCCTTTTAACTTACCAATTTCTAATATAATAATTAGAATAATAATACGTTGCAAGGCAGTACAAGCCTTTCGAGAGCACAAAGAGTGGTTATTTCCCACTGAGGACACTGTGATGTTGCAGCGCTCTGCTCCTGGCAGGATCACCCCTAGAAGTTTCACTTAAAGCCACTGGGACTATTTTAGGACAGTCCTCCTTGGTTAAAATACAAAAGCATCTTTGGATATGAATGCAGTGCAAAAACTCAAATCCTTTTTTGATGAGAGGAATAAGAGGGAATGAAGGGAAGCATCTGTTCAGCCAAAGACCAAACACACTCAAAATACATTGTCTCAGTGCCAGAAACAGAGGATATATGTTGATAGCACATTGGCTTCTAGATTATTTCCTGAATATGCTACTACAAAATTAAATTGTCAGCAAATTAATTCCCTGAAGGGTAACTTGGGCTCCCAAAGGTTGGTATCTACAAAACAATAAATTTTCTTTGTAAAAATTTCTTTGTCAAGATGTAAAAAAAGGAAGCTCAGCTTAACTCACCACTTAAGTGGTTAAGGAGTGCTTCATCCAGCACTCCCCTGTGGCCTATGGCAACCTCTTTACTCTTAATAACATACGGTAAGGATACCTTGATACATGTTTCATTTTCTGTAATAGTGAAAATTGGTGAAACAGCTTTTCAGACACGTGACCTTCCTCTACATAACTAAAAGTCAGCTCTTGTTTACAAGTGCTAGTATTATGTTTTGCTGCCATCATTACCCATATTATCATTACCCACATTATCTTGGGAGGCTGCCCTGAAGGATACAGGAGTCCAGGAAGGTTGGACATACTTTAAGAGAGAAATCCTAAGGGCACAGGAGCAGGCTGTTCCCGTGTGCCGGAAAACTAGTAGGCGGGGAAGGAGACCGGCCTGGCTAGATACGGACCTTTGGCTAGATCTTCAAAACAAAAAGAGAATGTATGACCTTTGGAAGAGGGGTCGTGTCTCTGGTGAAGCCTATAAAGTAGTAAGGATATGCAGGGAGAAAATTAGGAGAACCAAAGTGCAGCTAGAGCTCAATCTAGCTTCAGCTGTTACGAATAATAAAAAATGTTTTTATAAGTTCATTAAGAACAAAAGGAGGGTTAGGGAAAAATCTTCCTCCCTTATTGTATACAGAGGGAAACACAGTTACAAAAGATGAGGAAAAGGCTGAGGTGCTCAATGCGTACTTTGCCTCAGTCTTTAACAGTGGAACTGGCTGTTCCCTGGAGACCCAACCACAGGAGCAGGGACACAGGGAGAGGAACCAGAATGAGGACATCACCATTAATGAGGAAGTGATCAGTGACCTGCTATGCCGCCTAGATGCACACAAGTCTATGGGACCGGATGGGTTACACCCAAGAGTGCTGAAAGAGATGTCAGATGTGCTTGCCGAGCCTCTTTCCATCATTTTCCTTAAGCCATGGCTAACTGAAGAGGTCCCGATGGACTGGAAGGTGACGGATGTAATGCACATCTACAAGAAGGGCAAAAAAGAAAATCCAAGCAACTACAAACCTGTCAGTCTGACCTCAATACCAAGGAAAGTCATGGAGCAGATCATCTTGGAGTGCTGTCACTAAACATGTGATGCACAACCAGGGGGTCAGACCTAGCCAGCATGGGTCTATGAAAGGCAGGTCCTGCCTGACAAACCTGATCTCTTTCTATGATAAGATGATCCAATTGTTGGATGAGGGGAAGACAGTGGATATAATATACTTGGACCTTAGAAAAGCATTTGACACTGTCCCACACAGAATTCTCATAGAAAAGCTGGCTGCTCATGGCCTGGATGAGCGTACGATCTGCTGGATCGAGCACTGGCTGGGAGGACAGTCCCAAAGAGTGGTGCTCAATGGAGTTAAATCCAGCTGGCAGCCGGTCACAAGTGGTGTTCCTCAGGGTTCAGTACTGGGGCCTTTCCTTTTTAATATCTTTATTGATGATGTCGATAGGGATATAGAGAGCACCATAAGTAAGTTTGCAGATGACACTAAGTTGGGTCCAAGTGTTGATCTGCTTGAGGGCAGGGAAGCTCTACAGAGGGATTTGGACAGACTGGATAGATGGACCAATGTTAATGGCATGGCCTTCAACAAGGCCAAGTGCCAGGTCCTGCACTTGGGCCACAACAACCCCATGCATCGCTACAGGCTTGGGGCAGTGTGGCTGGAGCTGCCTGGCAGAAAAGGACCTGGGGGTGTTGGTTGACAAGCGGCTGAACTTGAGCCAGCAGAGTGCCCAGGTGGCCAAGAAGGCCAATGGCATCCTGGCTTGCATAAAAAATAGTGTGACCAGCAGAAGTAGGGAGGTGATTGTCCCCCTGTACTCAGCACTGGTTAGGCCACACCTTGAGTATTGTGTCCACTTCTGGACACCTCAACACAAGTGAGATATTGAGGTGCTGGAGGCCTCGAGAATAAGTCTTATGAGGATCGATTGAGGGAGTTGGGATTGTTTAGCTTGAGGAAGAGGAGGCTGAGGGGAGACCTCATCACTCTCTACAACTGCTTGAAAGGGCATTGTAGAGAGGTTGGTGCTGGTCTCTTCTCAAGGGCAACTAGTGACAGAACAAGAGGGAACCTGCAGCAGGGTAGGTTTAGGCTTGACATTAGGAAAAAGCTTTTCACAGAGAGTGGTCAGTCAGTGGAATGGGCTGCCCAGGGAGGTGGTGGAGTCGCCATCCCTGGCTGTGTTGAAGAGTAGATTGGATGTGGTGTTGAGGGATCTGGTGTAGGGGAGAACTTGTAGAGTAGGGCTGATGGTTGGACTTGATGATCCCAAGGGTCTCTTCCAACCTGAATGATTCTATGATCTGCTGCATAAATTGCATTATAGATCTCATTGTTTAACGATTTATTTTTTAGATAAAATTCTGTTTGTATGAAACCACAAAAAACTCTACAGGCAAAACAGTATTGGCAGTTTTTAATTTTTCCAACCTATTATTATCAGTAATACTTAATATTTCTGCCACAAGTCAATAGCTGTTACCCAAGTGCTATATAAACAGTAATTAAGTACATCTCAAAATGTGCTGGTGAGGTACCATGGTTATTATTTCCATCATACCAAGAGATTAAATGACTTGTTCAAGGACACAGAAACAAATCAGAAATTCAGAAGGAAGGTTTGAATCCTAGGTTCCTGCTTTTAATGATGACCAACACTTCCTTTCCTTTTGCTGGAGGGAAGCCATCATAATAATTTTAATGAGTAATCTGTTAAACATCTAATAGTGCATTACACAGACTGTAGGTATCAGCACACACAAATACATGGTCTCTAAGTATTTCTTCTTTAAGACAAGCAATTTCAACAATAATGAAAAAGGAGATGCATCAGAAAAAGAGATCAGAGGTTAATTGTTATCACATTAAACTCCAAAAATATGCTCCCCTTTAACACCTTATGACAGATGCCAGAAAAGCAGACAGAATCTGTCACAAGGGAACAAAAGATGGTAATTTGCAGCTAAACCAACTATAGTGTACAGTAATAAAGTCAGTTCTTGTTGTTTCTTAATAATGAGCTGTCAGATGGCAGGATTATAGTGTGGTTTGACACCAAACTACTCACAGAGAGCCACAGCCTTGTGAGGACACTCACCTCCTTCACTCCACTGGGGTATTTCAATTCCATTACTTATGAAATGGAACTCTATTTAGTACGTAGCACAAACCGACTTTGAAAACCTTAACGTAATTCTGTGAGGCAGGTGGGCATGAGGGAAACCACTTCATAGGCAAACAAAATCACATTACTACATATTATTTCTCACAAAAGGACTCCCTACTCTGTCTGGTACCCTCTCTCTTTTTCCCCTTGCCCCAGGGCACAACGGAGTACTGTGCAGCATATTGCCTTATGAATCTTCTTCAAGTACCCAATTATACTGGTGCACCAGACTTGTCATTACCATGACAGCTGGGTGCTGTACACAGTACACGCTGTCAGAGGTGAAAGATTGTACGCAGGCATTCCACATTTCCATTACAATGGGGAAAGTGAAGGGGAAGGAAGAGACAGACACAAACACACACACACCCCTCAACAAACAACTTTGCTAATGATGCTGATTAAAAGCAGAGGTTAAGATCCATTTTTTAAGTGGTAATATAATTGTCAGATATTCTGGTGCTGTCTCTGCCTCCAGCAAAATTCCTCCTGTGTATTTTCTGTCATGATAATCAATGAGGTGGTGTAAATACGTTTTGGGCACTTTTAAGAGAGTTCAGTTAATCAGTCCATCAGCCTGTAGTTCCCTGAGAAGGGGAATTAGACTTTGTGTTTTCTTCCTCTGATCAGTTTTCTTCTTTATAAAAATACCCATCACAACTCACACTGAGAGACTTACCCACCCACAAAACCCTGAGGGATGATACTGCAGTAATTGGGCTGTGTTGGCTCAAATAGTCTCCCAGATATAGGAAGGGGTACAGAAGTGATACAGGACACTTGGTGTCCTCTTGGTGGACAATACTGCATGAGAATGGAGATCTGACCCAGGACACATCTGGGAAGCTGCATTGTGATGGATCAAAGCTGGCACTCACATGGCAGGAAGTAACATATTACTCCTCTGAGCATATGTTCAGGCAAGGTGACATATGCCCTCAGTTCTCACTAATGTCAAAGAAAACCATACCCTGCGGGCATCACAGTCACTATCTCACAGGATCAGACCTTTAAGGACAACTATGTAGTGCAGATTAGTGGTCACATTTCATAAGAAAGTGCTGCAGATTTTCTAATTACACTCAGTACTCAGCACTTCTTTTCTGCGTCGCACTTCCTCCTTCCTGAATTATCCCCAGCAGGCCCCTACCCGTTCTTCATGTGATCATGCAGTTCATTACAGCTGTAAATATAAACATCCTTTTTTCACAACCTATCATTATTAGGAAACCGAATGGTTTCCCAGATGGGAAAAAACATCCAGATTAACTGAGATTTCTTCCCTTAGCAAATGATTTTCTACTTTAAACCAATGAATAATAAACTTGAAGAAAACAATAATTACAGTATGTATAGCCAAGACAGTTAAGGATTCTTTCTAAAGACAAGCAGGCAGAGAAGGCTGTGTAATTGAACTAACTCATCACTCAAAATTAATTTCATCTACATCAGTAGAAGCAACCTGAAACTTCTGGTCAAGTATTCTAATATCAGCACTCAAAGAGATATCTTCACAGTCTGAAATGGAGAAGGGGAGCAGCTGTGGAGAGAGAAAGGGAGAAAACCGAGAACTCCCACCTCTCCTTTGCAAAGTGGGAATGAGGTGTTTATTACTCAGCATCAGCTGCTTGTTATTCATAGGATAATATAACACATGGAAGTCCTGAACTAGAGTCCTAGAGTTAATACCCTGTGCAAACACTCAGCACTTTTGTCCAGCTAGAGGACCTGGGAGGTTGAAGCTATGGGAAGTCAATGTAGCTCATTAAAATGCCTTTCGCTCAGCTCTGCATATAACTACAGGACAAACTTCAGTTTGAAAAAGTTATATGAAAGACTCTCCTCTGAAATTGGCGTCCGATCATGAAACATGGTACTGTTGTTCCTGTGTTTGGAAAACATCATTTCTTAAAGGACAATAAACAATGATACAAGCAGTCTCACTCTTATTTCGAAGTTAATTACATACATATAAAATGGGTAGAGAGGCATAAGCATGTAAAGGGAAAGATTCAGAGAAATATTAAAAAAAATATTAATTAAAACACTTAATCTTGAATATTAAACACTCCTACGTAACTTTGCTCTGTTGCAAAGGCACAGGAGCCAAAGCCCACTATCACCTTCTTAACAGTTTACTTGTACCAATTTTGGCAGTGAACTGAAGTCTGTTTGAAAAACAGATCTTTGGAGAAGGGGTGGGAATGATGACAGTGAGAAACAGGAGTAAAACAGGCGTGAGGGGGGGGAAGGAAAGGATAGTAACGGTAGCGATAATAGAGAGTACTCTAAGAAAGTGAACTTAATTCTTGTCTTATCTTGTAACAGCAGCTCTAGCAAAAACCAAACCCAGCAGTTAATCTGACAAATATAAAATATGCATAATTTTTACTAGCTATGAAAAGTGCAGCTGTTTCATAGCAGAAGGTTATAAATTTCCATATGGTTTAGATTATAATAATTTCTTTAAAAATCTACAGCAAACTAACAACCAAGTGTAATTCTCATCTCTTTGATGATGACATTTTTCTTTGTGAGGTGAATTACTTTCATTTTAAATGATGCAATATTATTTTTTTTTTCACAAAATCTAATACTTAGAAAAATTTATAAGTATGTACTTTATCACACATTCCTAAAGCAAACATCCTTTTATGAAGCTCCAAGGTCAGAGGCATAAAATACACACACAACCATGTTAGTGGTAAGAATGAGCTATAAATATCTTAATTTTATTTCTAATCTTGCTCTCACCTCCCTTCAATTTGTTAAAGCTAGTGAGCCTTCTTCACATTGCTGCAGCTTTATAACTGGGAGTGCTACACGGCTGGAGGATGGAACAGCTCTTTAGT
>VZTM01041531.1:183092-194946 GCA_013400555.1 Jacana jacana | reverse complement strand
GGGCACCTTCAGCAAAGAGGCAAAACCACCTTAAACCATCCCTGCTGTTTCCAGGTTTGTCTACATCTGCAGAAGAAACAAAGCCCCTAAATCCTATCAGCACAGAGGAGAGGGTGGGCAGCACATTTCTTCAGGCACGTCCAGAAGCCCAAGCCCGGAGGAAGAGGCCAAGGAGCTGCACAAGCCCCGTCCCCAGCCCCCTCCATCCCACCTCAGGCAAGAGCTGGCAGAGGCAGGAGCAAACTCTGCCAAAGGCTTGTTTCTGCCCGAGCTCCACGTCAGCAGCGAAGGGGATCATGAAGGGGAGACACAGGGGATAGACAGCTCCTGTCTTGGAGGTTCAGCCTCAGATGAAAAAATAGCCCTCTCTGCTCGCTCGCCTGTGTTTATTCCGTGCTCACGGCTCTGAGAACTTCTGGTGTAAATGACTGGCATGACCTTTCCCATTTGATGACTTTACAGCTGGCTGCACACACTTCAAATATAATTTCATTTATGCCATCCATCATCAACACCTGCTGGAGAGACTGGCAGCTCCTGTCATTAGCATGAGCCGTGTCGCTGTCGCCCAGGCAGACGATGGCCATGCAGGCAGGCTCCCGAGGTACTGCTGCCATATCGGTCAGACCTGTGATTGGTATGGAGTAAAATACCTCTTCTGTCCTCTCCTTCTCATCCTTTGCTCGTGCCAGAATGAGCAGTATGAGCTGCTGAGGCTCCTGCTGTGTGTGCCAGGCTGGAAATCCTATTTTGCCCAATTCTTTATCCTGCCTTGCAAGATCTTCTTCCACCTGGTCGCCCACTGCACAGCCCTGAAGGCCACTAGCACCCTGCTCTCCCACCTCCTTCTGGGTGATAAATTCTTTCATTTCCATGGACCTGTGTCCACAGCAGCCTCCCTGCACCCCAAAAACTGCCCAGGGTGAGAACTGGCTCCACTATTTCTCATCTGGAGATCCCCTGGCTCAGCAGGACGCTTCTGTAACACCGCGTGTCCGAGGTGTTCTCAAGATACAAACAGCAATTTGTAAATGTGTCCTGTAGCTTAGGTTCTTTTTATAAAAGAACTCATAAATCTCTTTTATTTCTTCCTCTCCTCTCTCTTTTTGAGGGGGTCAAGGGGCCATCTGTCATTCTGAGTGGTCAATCCAGCCAAAACCACGGCAAAGTCCAACCTGTTCTCAAAAAAACAACATCACTAGTCTTTACAACAGCCTCCAACAGCAGATTCTGTGGGCTAATCAGGCATGTGCTCTCTTTCTTTCATTCCATTCTCAGCTATGCTTAATTACACTTAATTATTATAATCACACTCTCTGCCTTCCTCCCTACAGCCCACTCACCCAGGAAAACGTTTCTCCCTGATCTACCTCTCCTGCTCTTGCCAGGCCCAGTGTTGGAGTTGCCGAGCTCAGGGGAGGAATGAAACCCTTACACGGCTCTGCTCCTCAGCAAGAGGCTGGGGCTGGATCTCTGTCGTCTTTAGAAAACCCCTCTCGGCCCCAAGGAATGGACAGATTTAATTCAGGCACTTATTTCCCCTCCACAGACCGAGCAAACAGGCTGAGGAACACTCCAGGGACTGTTCATTCAATCCCCCGTGGAAGGAGGCGAGGGAGAAGTTGTGTAGCCCTCGTGCTGATGGCCCCATCTCCTCCCAGTTCTGGAGCCCAGGGCCAGATTTGGGATTGGGATCCCAAACTCTCCTTTGACCCCTTCTAAATTAGAACCATGGAGTCATAGAATTGTCTTGGTTGGAAGGGACCTTTGAGATCATCCAGTCCAACCATCAACCCAACTCTCATAAAAAACCAACCCACCTTCCACACCCCTCCAGGGATGGTGCCTCAACCACTTCCCCAGGCAGCTCATTCCAAGGCTTAATAACCCGTTCTGTGTAAAACTGTGGTGGTTTGGGCCAGATGAAGGACAGAAGTCCAGGCTCCACAGCTGCCTCAGGGCACAGGCAGCACCAAGAGCCTCTCTGTAGGGTTATTATATCCCTATAAACACTGGGGTGAGACCCAGGTGGTAGCTCAGAAAAGCAGTTAGCGTGTGTCAGGCGTGCTTTGTTCCAAGGACACACATTTGTGTGAGATGAAGAACAATCTTCAGAGGAAACATCTCTGGGCACCTGCACGTGTGGCTGCCCCGAAGCCTGAAGGGCCGATTTGATGAGAGGGAGGAAAAGAAACCCAGCACCATCCACCATCCACTCATCGTCTGCGCAGCGAAGGACTTGGGTTATAGAAAGGATTAGCTGAATCCTACAAAGAACAGCACTAACTGACTGGCTGATGCTTAAAGAAAACCCAAGCACGGGCAAAATTCACCTCTTTGGTGCCCACAGCCCCGAGTCCCACGATGCCCCACACCCCCAGAGTGTGTGTGTGCCTAAGGGTGGAATCAGAGCTCCAAAAGATTCCCCATGCGGAGTGTCCCACCCTCCAGGCGTCTACTCGAGGGCCACTTGAAAAAAACTTTCCAGAATCAAACATTTGCCACTCACCCAGATGAAAACTAATAAGGAAAACATTGCACACTCCCCGTGTGTACGCACCACGCCTGGTTTGATCAGCGGGGTCACTGCTAGAGACCTTTTTCCTGCAGCGTGATTTCATCTCCAAACTATTCCAACATCCACTTGTGTGCAGCAGGTTACCCACTTAGAGGTTTCTAATAAAAGCAAATCTTCCTTAAGTGGCTATTACTGGATTTCTCCTTTGGGCCCTAGGGCTAAGCAGGATTCTGGGCTTTAAAAAGCCCTCGGGGTGGGCTGAACAAGAAAGTGACAACTGAGGAATGTCACAGCAAAGCTTCGAGATGTTCCAGTTACCGCGGCGTTAACGAGGAGAACGTTTGGCAGAGCCCAGCGTTCCTCACGCTCAGCACGGACACACCGAAATCACCCACCCACCGCGTCCCAAGAAGCCTTCTCCTCCTCCTCTCTGGTCAGATGCCACAGGTGGTGGTGGCCCATGATACCAGGGACACGACTCCAGCTGGAAACAACTACCACTTTTAACCTTTTTTAAAATGAAGCAGGGCTTTCAGGGATTTGCACAGGCTGTTGCTAAAGAAAATTACGCATTTATTTCCTTTTAAAAACGAACCGAAATACAACTTTAGGCAATCTCTGTTCATTACATTTAGATACACAGTTTGAGACTGACTTTATTTCCAAAACCTTCCTTCCCAGGGGGGTAAATCCTTAGATTCACACCCCCCTGAAACGTGCCCCACAGTCCCCAGCGCGTTACACCTCGTCACAAGATGCGTAACGACGAGGCTAACCTGTCTGTTCCTCCAGGACCATCTGCAATGCCTTAAAAACCCCTGACCAGTGGTTTGACTGCACCGAGACAGATGCTGGCTGGGAAGAAGAGTAAGGCACAGACTATGGATGGGGAATGGGGCTGATCTGCTGAGCGCCACGTTAATGTCACTGCACCCTCCGAGCACAGGGACAACGCTCCCCGACCCACGACTGCTCTCACCAGCCCAGAAGTTCAAAGAGACCAGTGGGGTTTAAGAACATGTGAGGGCTCTTCTATGGGAAACGTTTCCCCAAACCCTTATCAAATAATATTTTTAAAAAAATATTGCAAAAAAATCAAGTGGTGGCTGCGAGAAGCACTGAGTATAGAACCACAAGGTCCCCACAGCTCCAGGTGCTCCACAAACACCCAGGAAAGCTGTGGGTTTGGGGTGTTTTTAATGAAGGAGAAGACTTGGGGCAGGGCTTGTTTTGAGCCTGGGCTGGGTGCTGCAGAGAAGTCCCACACATCTTCCCATGGGATTCTCCCCTCTCCCCTTCCCACAGCAGCAGTAAACTTGGTTGGGTGAGGGATTTGGACCAATCATTTCAGCAGAGACCTCTGGGTGCAGAATCAGCCTTTTTGCTTCTATGGGCAGGATTAGGAAGACACTGCTGAGATCATCACCTATAGGTTTCCCACTGGCCAGGACAGCTGGTATTATTAAACAAGAAGAAAAAAACCAACAACCAAACAAAACCCAACCAACCAACCAACAAACTCACAACAAAGAGAAGAGCCTGCAGTGAATATCCCTTTAAAAAGGACCCCAGGTTTATCTCGGAGGTAGTTTTAAAGAGAATGACCGTGGCAAAGAACTGCTACTAATAAATTGCTGCTTAAAAAGGTTCCAACTCGATATAAAGTGCTTTTCTATGCATTTCCTCCTGAAAAACGTTCCTTTCTCCTCACACCCCGGGTACATTTTGTAAAAAGAAAATGATTTCATAAAGGGCAGAGGAGGAAGAACACTTCTGGCTTCTGAAAACCTGCTGCCTCTATTAGATTCTCCTAAACTCGATGGTACCTTCTGTCACTCGCCCCAAAAATCCACTTCCCTGACTCTCCAGCCAAAGCAGACTTCACTCAGCCAAGTCAAATAAAAAAATACCCAGTTTTGCATCACTATGAAGTGACCCACGAACCTACCATCCACCCTGGTGTTTCCTGTAGCTGCACAGACGAAGGGAAGGCCAGACTGTTATCTTAGTATTATTACTAAGCTTTTTTTGAATTTACAACAGCAAAACAAAAGAACTTAGAAAAGCTACACACACGAGAACCTCGGTTGAAACAACAGTCCTGGGACATTTGGAGTCTTGGCTCTGGCTTTTTGACATTTTTTTTTTCATACAGGCCTCCACCCAGCGTTTCAGCAGTGCTGTAATTAAAGAGAGCAGAGAAAACCCAGCCCCTCTTCTCAGAGGAAGGGTCCTGTCCCCAACATGTGGCCACCTTACCTTTAAAAGCCCCCCTAATAAATTCCTTGGTTTGTCCACCGAAAGTCTCCTTGCTTTAACATTAAAAACCTGCCACAGAGAAACTCATTCAATTTAAAACCTGTTCACAAGAGCTCTGAATTGTATTTAAAATTGCATTCAGGCACCTGGCAAGAGATCAGATGGTTTTGTAAGTGGAGGCGGGCCACGTGGCCGCGAGAAGTACCCACCCCAGGGAGCTGGGCTGTTGTCATTACGGGTCACACCACCTTGTCGTGTGCTGGGAAGATAAAGGAAGAGGCAAGACAAACTCAGAGAGTTGAAGGATGAGAAAACATAAGCACCTCTCTCGCCACGACCCGCAGGGATTTGGTTAGAAATAAAGCAGTTTGTCTCATAACGAATTTTAACTTGGAGCCACCAGTTTTCACAACTGGTGTCTTGCCTGATATTTCACAGATTATGCTTAGATTTCAGGACAAGCTTCCAATTATTAGGCACGGCCCCACCACACACACGTTTTGTAGCTACAGTCCTGGGCCTTAAGAATTAAATTTGAGCTCCAAAGAAGCATATAATTAACTCATTAGCCCTGAACAAACCGGCCCACACTTGTAATGGACCCATCCTGATCTTAAATCCCCCTTCCAGCTTTCCACAGACTGTTGAGGGAAATAGCAAACATACAGAAGTTAATTTTATTCCAGTATAACCTGTGTTTCATGGCATTCCTATGCTCCTTTGGGAAAAAAAAAATATGAATCCAGATGATAAATTTTCAACACCAAATTCCTTTGGTGTCTACATTTTAAAAGATCTCAGGCAGGATAGATAAGGGGAAAGTGGTACAGGGAAATAAAATTCTTCCAACATCAGTTAGTGAGTTGTGAGTAAGTTCCTAGTGCGTTACACTAACACAGTTGTGCTTCTGAAAACAGATGTAAAAACTCTCCCCTGAATAAAAACAGTCCAGTTGGAGATTAACTGAAAAAAATGCGTATTTTAAATCCATTTCCCTTGCTGCCTTAAGCAAAAGAATCTGTTAAACCATCCTGATAACAAACAGTGGGATGTCTACAAGAGCATTACTCAATAGCACAGCTGGCAAACTGTCGTGTCCCCCAGCAGCCGAGCTGTCCTGCCCAGTAACGTCCCACAGCCCATGCTGGGAGTGAAACCACCAGAGAGAAGTTAGCCCTTTAAAGGTGTACATTTTGACTGAAAGTTTTCATCTTCGAGGTTTAGCCTCTATTAAAAAGTAAATCCATTAAAAACCTCTGCATTTAACCTCCTTACACATTATTAACAAACAATTAAAATACAAGGTGTGCACTTCCTGGCAATACATCGTTCTGTATTAGCTGACCAGTTTGGGGAGCACAGTGCATAGAGGTATAGAGCCATTGGCGTCGGATGTCAAATTAGCCCTCAGCTTGTTGGCTACTCCCACCACAGGAGGCAACTTGGAACCGAGTCCTGTGAAAGAGCTTGTATAGCTAGAAATCCGTTTGCTGGAGGTTTTGTCGGTGCTGGGTGGTTTGGGTGTTCGTTTGCAAATCCAAGGGTGCCTTAAAGCTTGACTGGGAGTCATGCGCGCGGAAGGATCCCAGCTGAGGCATTCTTTTAAGAACTCTATGAACAAGGGGTCATCGCAGCCTTTCAGCGCCGTCACCCAGTCTTTGTTCCCAGGAGCTCCTCGGATTTTCCCCCGGCGGGAGCGACTCCCGTTGAGGGTGACTCTTCCGTCCGCGTGGGTGGTGACAGTGCAGTAGCGAGGGTGACCCTTAGAGTTGATGAAGTTCTTGGCTCGCTTGGATTGATCCAATAGCTTCTGAGGCGGCATTCCAAGAAGCTCCATCATACAAGCCAGCTGGTCTCCCTCATCCTCTCCGGGAAAAAGAGGGTATCCAGTCAATAGTTCCACCAGAATACAGCCAAAACTCCACATGTCTATGGGCATCCCATAGCGGCTTCCCAGAATTACCTCTGGCGCCCGATAAAAGCGAGACTGAATGTACGTGTAGACTCTTTGGTGCTCAAAACAGCTGGACCCAAAATCTATCACCTTGATTCCACTCCTCCCTTGCTGTTTTAGGAGGATGTTTTCTGGCTTCAAATCACAGTGTATGATTTTGTTCCTATACAGAGCATCCAAGCACTGCAGTATAGAGTGAGCAAACTTGCGTACCAGTTGGATACTGAAGCCCTGGAACTTATTTCTTTTAATCAGCTCATAGAGGTTCATACTCAAGAGTTCAAAGGTCATACAGATGTGGTTCCGAAAGGTGAAGCTCTCCAGCATGTGAATCACATTCATGCTGCCCGTTTTATCCTGCTTCTTCAGGTGCTCCAGAATGCGGATTTCTTCCGCTGCTTGGCGATGGAACCTCTTTTCATTGCGAACCATCTTTAAGGCTAAGTGTTGGTGGAGTTTGTGGTCATAGACTTTAGCAACTTGGCCAAAACTGCCCTTGCCAATGATTTTGAGCACCTCATAGCGGTAAGCAAGATGGTCATGGGGCACGTGAATGTAGCTGCCTTGGTCGTCATCGTAACCCCCGTTGTTGGGGCCACCAATCACTCCTTGCCTCTTTTTTGCAGATGGACCCACGAAGTAAATTTCAGAAAAACTAAGTATCTCTTGCTGCTCATAAGCAGACAACTGGTGTTTGTACTGTTTGACAGCTTGCTCTGGAGCTTGGGAAATGGCTTTATGTGCTTTTGAGGAACTGCCACCACCTTTTGAAGTGCTTATGCTCTCTAAGCTTTTATCTTTCGTCAGGGAAGGAAGAGATCTCTCGGGAGCAGCGATGCCTGCAGACTGAAGAGTGCTACTCCTCCTGTTGCCAGAGTCCTCAAATAACTGCTCCACTTTGACCTGACTTCCAGTCAGGGGGTGATCCTTCATTGCCAGTTTGTTGCTAGAAACCTACAGATGGGGAGGAAAAAAAAAAACAAAAAATGAGCCTTACTTTATCTTTTCAAGCACAGGCTAAGAAAAAAAATCGATACTGCATAGAACAAAACCAGTAACATCAACAGGTTTTATGTTTCTATTAGGGACAAACATAAAATGCTGGATTTAAACTCACTCAAGTTCCAAGCAGAGGTCCAGAAAGGTACACAAAGAGTCTGCTGCAACTTACACTACATTTGTGCAAGGGCTGGTTTCAGTGTTTTTAAGTCCATAAAGGGTAAAGCCTGGATAGTCAAATGCTCCAACAAGGACACAATACCTATCCCTAGGAGTATGCACACAGTCAGCAAACAGCCGGGGGAGCAGCTATGTTTAGCTTTAAACGTGGGTGCAGCAAACCCCAGTGAGGACAGATGCAACCTGCACCTGTCTGAAACGTGCACCCCAACATGAGTGTGCGGAGAAGGGCCCGGAACATCCCAAGGACAAGTGTGCCCAGGGAAGACAAAGAAACAACAGCAACTGACACGAGGCTGGTGTAACCAAGCTGAGCCAGGAGTAAAAGGAGGAGAGAGGAGGACAAGATAAACCATACTGATTTAAAACCAAAACACTTTTTCCTTTAAAGAGGAAAAAAATAATCATCTCCACAACTCCCTTTGAAATTGTGATAGCTGCACAACTGCCTTGAGACAGACCTGGAAGCTTTGAGTAACTGAGAACATCTCTTACTCCAGCTTTTGTCTGTAGCCACCGCCTCTCAGTGCCACATGTTAAAATATTTACATCTGAAATGAACGCACAGAAGGTGAGAAAAGAACTGTGAAAGTTTTCAAGCTTGTCATTACTACAATTTACTAAGTGTTCAACTCCCTGGAGTTCAGTTTGGAAGGAGAACAGCAGTGACTGCTCTTTCCTACTCGCTGCCACCCCGTGCTGACAGAGAGCAGAGGTGGTGTCTCATCCTGCACTGCAGAGGCCATGACTAGAGCAGCAACATCTGGTTTCCATTTTGTCCTTTAATCTAAAAATAAAGATTTGAGACACATGCCAAACCAAATCCCTGAAAACCAAAATAACTACACGGGAATCAAACAAAAAAATATAAATAAACCTGCAGATCCACAGCAATAAAACTAAATTCCTTTTTAGTTACATACAAGCCGCGGTCTCGGCACAGTCAGTAAATAAGGGAAGTGCAGGCTCTTGCCAAAAACAACTACACACAACCCTTTTAAGAGTCTGTGTGTTGCTGCTGCCTTGAAACGATAGCTCTTTCTCACAAGCCCCCAAAATAGGCATTTCCTGCAGAAGTCAGTCCTTATCAATGGTGAGGAGAGGCCATTGCATATATCCTGCTGAGTTCCACCACTCTGGATCCTATCAGCCCCCAAATCCAGCCTGCTGTAAGGGACACGCCTTCCCAGAAAGTCTCAAAGAGAAAAACAAAGCCCAACCCTGGCAACTGAGAATAAACGCCTTTTTCTGGGAGTCTGGCTGAAC
Organism: Jacana jacana; assembly: GCA_013400555.1. Lineage (NCBI taxonomy): Eukaryota > Metazoa > Chordata > Aves > Charadriiformes > Jacanidae > Jacana > Jacana jacana. Next base: position 185,770 of record VZTM01041531.1, on the reverse strand, counting down.
CTCGGAGATAAGAAGGACGTGTTTTTCAGAACTGGCTAAAAGACTCTTGGGTCCAGCAGCCTCAAACACTAAATCTACAAATAAGTGGAAAACATAAGCCTCAACCTTGTTCTGTGCTTGTTTGTTTTCTGAAGTTTTCTCTGGGAGGAGGGGGGGGGGAAGGAGGAGAGGGAGGAAAACCAAACCAAACCAAGCCTGTCCTTCTACAGTAGCAGCCTTATTGTCACCTTTGCAATCACAACTTGATATTCCTCCTAAGGGGTTTCCATTGTACAAGCAACAGAGGCAGCTTTTGATTCCTGTGATTCAGCACAGACAGGACCCCCCCAGTGCAGAGCATCACCTGGGCAGGCTGTGCTGGGAGGGCTCTGCGGGGCAGCCAGCGCGAATGAATCGTACACCAGGACCTCCAAACACCCCACCCTGTTGCAGAAACGCTGCTCTTTATGTCAGTTGCTTTCAAGTACTTGATTTCCAAAAAGAAATGGTGCTAACAGCCTGGATGTCATCAGTTGTAGCAACACGATAAAGCGTGAAAGCCATGCAACCACAGCTAAACCTAAATATTCTCCATTCAGGAGCCACAGCCACTCTGCTAACGCTGCTGTTTGCAGCAAACTTTCTGCACCCTTGAATTCCCAAATAAACAAGGAATTCATTATTCCGTTTTCCCCTGGAAGTCCTTCTTCCTGAAGAACTGATGCCTTCGCACCTCAAGCCGGACTCAACAGCCGTTCAAGCAGCATGGACCGAGTTTTCATTCTTAGAGGGCTACCAAAATAATTTGCCACGTGAGGGTGAGACACAAATAGAGATCAATCTGAACCTGAGCTCCAGGCAAAGTCAGCTGACTCCTGGGTATCACCAGCTGGCTTTCAACAGCTCGCTTCTACAAACCTCAGGCTGCACAGGTTCTGCTCTATGGAGAAAGCGCTCTCAGCAGCCAAGAAATGAGACTGACAACACAAGGGGCACCCTGTTGAAGACTCTCTCACACTTACAAAGCTTCACTTTAATTGAGAAGGAAGCAGTAAAGCCAGTTCCTACACAATTGGTTTTACAAAAGTGGAAAAAAGGGGAAAATGCAGAGCCAGGGTACTAAGTTTGCTCCGTGAACTGCTCAGACCAGATTAATTACTAATCCCTGCTTACAGTGAATTCCCAGGAGGTGATGATTTTCAGATGCATCTCACCCACCTACTTTCACATTTCAGAGTGTGGTTTTTCTAAGCTCAAGCTCCTCCACTTCTGCCAGAATTCGACAGGAGCCAAAATACAAAGGTCAGGTCTCTGCACAGCTAACCCCGACCGCTGCTGCTCAGCTGAACCCGTTTCAGGAAGGGTCTCAGCTCCACACAGAACCATAGAGGTTGGAAGAGACCCTTGGGATCATGGAGTCCAACCATCAGCCCTACTCTACAAGTTCTCCCCTACACCAGAGCCCTCAACATCTGCTGAGGAAACACCACACTTCTGAGGAAGTGTGTTAACACCTTCGGTCCATAAAGAGCTATTTCGCTTGCAACCAAAGTGGCAAATAAGGCCCAAGTTTCCCGAGGGCAGAGATACTTTTGTAAGCTGTTTGGCAGCCACACGGATCCCTCTGCTCTTCACTGGTATCTACCTCTCAGAATTTTCATGAGGGAAACCAAAATGCAAACGTGCCAGGGTTTAAGCAAAGCACGTGTGGATTCACATCCTTACCAACAAATAATGTGAGGAGGCAGAACCCTTCAACCTCCTGTAAAACAGCTTTCTTGATTAAAACACGAGCTGAGGATATTAAGCTAGGATTTCTGATGCTGGCTACCAGATTCCACTTTGAACACGGTACCACACCATTTTCATGCTTAGTAAAAGCAATAATGTTAATAAGCCACTACAAAGCTGCAACATCTCTCTTTTCATTTAGTCTCTACGGGGAGACACCCAGCTCCTGGGTCGTTCTTGCTGCCAAACAACACAGCGTGAAGACCCAGATGACTGTAAGATACTCACATTAGCTCTTCCAAGAGAGGGAAGTCCCGAGGGGCTGTGTTCTTCATTTGTAGACTCTTGGTACCTAATCTGATCTATCCTCATGTAGGAGTCATATAGTCCATCTCCAAACCTGGCTGGAAACATCCCATACACAGACCAGTTAATCACAACAATCCACCTTGATACAGACAGAGATAAATGCTGAAATCTACCTCACTTAGCACATTTTTGCCTGTGAAATCGTCAGCCCTCGTTCATTTATTACATGATCTTCAGAATGTAACTACAAGGCTATGCTTTAATACCACAACAGAGTGCAAAGCTCTTCGGAAACGGCAACTTGTGATACCTTTAATTTGGAGCTTCTCTTTTTTTAATCCATTTTTGCTCTGCAAATCTATCCTTCGGGAACACCGACCAGCACGCTCCCCGTTTTCCCTTAAGCAGGATAATCCCGAACCGGCCTCCCCGAGAGCAGACAACGAGCACACGCTTAAATACTTGAAAGGACTATCCCTTAAAGTAGGTTATCCTATAAAAATGATATGTGGGAATTACAGTTGGCAGATTTGCTGCGAAGGGGAAGGAGAAACCACCCCAAAAGGCGGCGTCGGTTCTCTCCCAAACTGTCGGTAAATGCTGCCGAAGAACTCAAAATGGCAAGGTTTAAGGCCACCGAGCTCCGCTCCGGGGCTCGG